>JAOYFF010000039.1:5533523-5544217 GCA_025773925.1 Cryptomyrus ogoouensis | reverse complement strand
CTGTGCCATACTGGGGGGTCAGCTATCCTGTGCCATATTGGGGGGTCACCTATCCTGTGCCATATTGGGGGGTCACCTATCCTGTGCCATATTGGGGGGTCACCTATCCTGTGCCATACTGGGGGGTCAGCTATCCTGTGCCATATTGGGGGGTCAGCTATCCTGTGCCATATTGGGGGTCACCTATCCTGTGCCGTATTGGGGGTCACCTATCCTGTGCCATATAGGTTCCAGGTTAACTGTGATCCTGCTTTACCTTGTAATAAGATAAAACACCTTCAGCCTCTGATCGCAGCTTATTGAAAATGTCCTCATTCCGGGTATACATGAAAGCATGGGCTTTTCAAATATATCTATAATCATCTTGTAAATAATTTTTAAACCCACAAATAGTTTTTTCTTCTTTTTTTCATTAGAATTGTCTTTTCAATGGATAAATGTGTAACTCTCCCATTTTATCATACCTAACATATTTCCAGCATATTACAAGTATGTATAAAATTTTTAATTTACAAAATACAGTCGCTAATCCCCACCCCCCCCTCATGTTTGATCTCAAATAAAGGAAAGATATGCAGCTATGCAGCACGAATCTGATCTCAGGTGGCGTGGAAATTATGTTTCTGTTGAGTGAGAATCGTGATTCCTTCCTCTGGTTCTGAGTAATAAAGCATGGATCTGATAATGTCCAAATTTTATAAGAAGTAAGGGGGGGGGGGGGGGGTAAGCCTGCAATCAGGCGGCTGCAGATAATTACAACCAAAGCAGACTTAAGTTTCATAAAACTCACACCAAGGTATAGGCCTGACAGGGAATCGTTATGGAATTGAAAAAGAAATGTTATTATGGGCATATTAGTAAGCTTAGAAACCATCATAAAATAGGTTCAATTTTTATTCTTGGGGAAAAAAAGGAAAAGTTGCCAATGGCTGAAATAGTATCGACCACATAGATTTGCCTTTATTTATTTAATTCTTGCTCAAAACCTAAACAATGTGTTTAGGTAGAAGTGACTGGTGGCTGAGTACTTACCCCATCAAATAACACATTATGTTACATTTATATGTATTTATTTAGGCCAAACTGAGTGACCCAAAAATAAAATACACTTTAAAGTAATTAAGGGCTCCCAACCTATGGAAGACACAAGTTAAACATAAGTTAGGCAGTGCAAAGCAGGCCTCCTCTTAAGGGCAGTGTCATACTCACCGCAGATGCAGACACGCTATAGCCGGAGTGCCAGAGCGTCTGCATTCCCAGACCTCTTTGTGACATCACACAACTGACCAAACAAATACTGACAGGGAGCGTTACAAGCTGCATTATTTTGTTTAAAGAAGGCAGTGAAAGGACATTTTGAGAGCCAGTGGCTAAAGCACAGAAAAACACTCCCCCCACCCCCCCAAAAAATAAAAATAAAAAAAAGATACCGCTACAGACATTACAATGGTAATTCCTAGAAAATGATAATCAAATGCTTCATGCACAACAAAAGAAAAAGTATGCTGTTATATGGTGAATGCCTTGTTTTGGTTATCAGTACTGGTTACCACACATTTTATGACCCCAATTTTTAGATTTCAGAAAATTGTCGCGGCCCCTTCTGCACGAGTGATTGAAAGTGCCCTCGCACTGCAGTTGGCAAATTTTTCGAGTGCCTTTTTTTGAGCACCAACAATTACCCTAATTTCACCTAGGGGGAGCCCTTGCTCAAACCACCTGTGCCTCTAAAAGTCTCTGCACAGCCCTGCTATTAACTATTAAATCAACTATTTACATATTTATATTTACACATAAATCATTAACATAATGAACTTCACAACTTTTGTCCTCCAGGGTTCTGCCCGTGGGTTTTTAATGCAAAACCTTTCTGTTTGATCTAATGTCTTTGAAGATCTTAGACTTCGAAGTATTTTAAATTTCGTTAACTCAACCTTAGCTTAGCTATCCTAGCTATCACTGTAGACATCAATAATCCTGTGTAAAGAATGCAACATTACGTTCTGATCACAAACATTGAAGTCTTTAACAATAATAATTCAAAAATAGTGCAGCGTTTGGGTGATTAGCGGCAGGGTGTTGCAGTGGTTAGCGCTGCCTCACATATATATTCATTTAAAAGTATTCTCACTTTACACATGCAAGTCACTTACAAAGTTTATTGTATTTCTTATTCAAATGTATTCTATACATATTGTCGCCATATTTAATACACAATTAGTTTTTGTATAAAAATACAAATTATATTCTTACAGCTGTGGAAAAAAAATGTTTCTCATTGTTTGGAACTACTGGCAGATGGGTATGGTAGGCAAACAAGAATGAGTCACAGGAAGTTGCCAGGAATTGCAGCAGTGGTATCCATTGCCAAGAAGCTGGAATAGAAATGATCTTTTGTTTGCTACTGATTACGTCTAATTAAAGCTAAGTTCCAGGTAAACAATTTTACCAGCAGCATTTTAGTTGCTTGGAGGTACTTTGTTAGAAATCCTTTCATCTGTTGAGGACAACCGCCGATACAGATGGTGCAACTCTGAAACATTTATTATATAGATTCTTGCTTCCCATGTATGTAGCTTATGGGAATTGAGGCCTTTTGAATACAATTTAATTAATTCATTTGAACAATGAAAGAATGAAACATTGACAATCTTTTACCATTTTCAGTCAGGACTGAAAACTCCTATGAGCACCATAAGCATTACATGCTACAAACTTAAAATCAAACAGACACAAACAAGATTTTAAGGCAAGAAGAATTTAAATGGAAAAATATTCATTGGCAAATTTTTAGTGATATGAATGAAATATATTATTATCTGAAACCAGTTATAGAGGAACATAAAGAGATGTCAAGGGGTTTGGTAACCCCTCTCACACAAGGTCCTTGCGAAATAAATAAATAATAATAATAACAAAAGGGATAGTAACTGTTGAATGAGCATCATTAATATTTAGGAAGAACTTGTTTCTGCCTTTTTATTGCCAGGATTACAAAATAGGTCATAATAACGTGTCAATGCAGATTCATTTGAATGACGCTGCTTATTTTACTGCTTCAATTAAAGCTTCACAACTGACAATAATGCAAATTAGCATCACAAACATTAGTCACCGGTGAGGCAACAAGCATATTTATGGAGGGATTCTAAGGCAGGTGCTAAAAGCAGAGCAACTGCACAATAGGCTGACTGCACTTTAAATTGGAATCAGGTACTTTGGCTGCATAGAAATGTCATTGACACATCTGTCATGAAGAGGAAGGAGAATGAAAAAAGACATTAAAGAGCTACCTGGGAGGATTCAACAGGATACTGTGGCAGCCTTTAAAACTAAGGATGCAACTGATGAAATACCAAGAGCAGTGGCTGTATTACCGATTATGAACTTACCTGGATTTGAAGTGATGGGCTTGGCTATAAGACGAAGACCTGACAACACAATATGGGTATTATTGCCGAGGTCCTGGCAGGAAAAAACAATTCTAAAATTTACTGCAGTACCACGAGGTTATATTGCATCTAACAGAAGGAGAGACATGTATAAACAACAGCTTCTCATATTAGTGACTTATTCCATGGAGCACACAATCAGACCGAGAGTTATTCACAAACAGCCACAAACATTAAGGGGAAACTTAGACTCAAAACACTTTGGCTAAATTTAAATCTTCCCTCAGCTCTTCTACTTGTGACCTAAAAATGCAATTTTATTTAATAAACAGAGTAACAATTCCTTGGTGCTTAGATGGCTGAATATTGTCTGCAAGGAAATAAAAACCTTCTGCTTCAATTCTGAGTAAGTCTGTCACTCAGAGGAATAGAAAGTTTCAGAATTAAAGAATCGACCTCTTAGTGAGTATCCCTCTGTCTGCTCTGTGCCCCATGCATGGTCCAAATAGCCAAATACATTGCAAAATGTGCTGCAACGCTTAAGCGTGTTTGGACTATGCAGTTCATTGCATTGATTAATAAACAAATTTTACTCTGCACCTTCCTTTTCCGGTTATGCGCTGATAAGGAGAGAATGCACAGAAGTTCGAAGCATGTAACTTTTTAAGCGCCTTTTTGATTTAAGTACCTGGTGGGAGAATCGACCTCTAAGAGAGAATTTACTTTAAAAGAACACTTTAGCTTACTAACTCCTTTACAGTATTAATGATAGACATATCCTTTATATACTAAACTCTTATTCATAACAGATATATACAGTACAGAGTAGTGCTGAAGAACCAAAAACCATCAAAAGTATAAAAGAAATGATCATTGTCATTCTAGTTGCAATAATGTAACATTTTTATAGTATCTCTCCATCAAACAAGAACATTTGAAAAATGCCCCTTTCAGGCCCATGTCATTTGGACCCCGTGTAGATAAACCACTGTTAGATCACAATGCAGTTACCTTGAAGGCCGCCTGTAACACTGAGAAGAAAATAAAACTGACAGTTTAAATGTCTGCTGGCACTATTCTGCAGCCTGAAGCTGGAACATGATGCCTGGGATGCTGGTGGCGGGGAGCATTTTGGGAAGGATTCCAACCGCCCCTGGACTCTGAGTGATAGCTGAAGATTCATCATGCAGCGCAAACTACCACAGGGCCTCCGACTCACGGGGGAGGCATGTTGGCTCTCTGCTTGTTTTTTATTTGTGGAGTAGCATAGCATATGGCTTTTACGGCTTTGTACGGGTAGCCTTTTTAAAATGAGTAAAATGTCCAAGAAAGAAATCCCGGGAAAAGTGAACAACATCCGTATGCCAGAACATTTGGTGCTTGCTTGCTATTTTTCTTTTTGCATGACTAAGCTTTGCTGTTAATGTTATTTGGGGAATAGAGTTTAACTATAAATATTAAGGTTTCATTTTTTCTAGTATATGAAATAAGATACACCTGCTTAAAGCATTTTAAAGCATGTTAATTTCCCTGTAATTTTCTTTGTTTTTTTCTGCCTTTGTGGAATTGTATTCGGTTTTATACGTCTATGTAACTGTACATAAGATGCACAACTTAACGTAGTTTGTAGTATGTATCTACAGATGCTTGACACCATGTTGGGGTCATTTAAATTGGCCATTGGTCTTCGCCACAGGTGCATCTTATCTCCATTGCCTTTTGTGATGATTGTGGATGGTGTATTAAGGCACTGCTGTGGTTGAATGGGTACTCAGTGTGGGGTGCCTACAAGTGACATTTGCAGATAATATTGTTCTTTTGGCATCATCCAACCAGAACCGCCAACGCAGCTTTGGATGTGAATGTGAAGAGGTAGGGATGAGAATCAGCACCACGAAAATTGCAGCAATGGTACTTTCTTGGAAAAGAGCAGATTTCTGCTTTCAAGTGAGGCGGAAAGTCAGCCCTTATTGGTGGAGTTTAAGTTCATCAGAACCGTATTCATTCGTGTTGGTATGAGCGAATGTGAAGTTAATCAGATGGCTGCAGTTTTTTTGAACACTGGGTAGGTTTGTGGTGCAAATGTGGGAACTAAACTGTCAGATGAGATTGGCAAATGTTCCTATTATCACCCAGGTCATAAGCTGTGGGTAAGGACCAAAAGAGCAATATCACGAGCGCAAGTGGCAATGACATTTTCAGTGGAAGTATCAGACATGCTCTCGGTAGAGTTGCAGCTCTTCTGGATCGAAAGGAGAGAGAGGTGAGCTGGTTAGACTTCCACCTGGCTGTCCCCTAGGGGAGATGTTCCTGACAGGTCCCACTGGGCAGAAGCCTCAGGGCAGACAGGATCTCTTTCAAGGAGGGTGGATATCACAGCTGGCTTCGCAACACCTGGGGATAGCCCAGTACTGGCTAGCTTCTGTGGGCATGCAAAGTAGGATTCAGTCTGACCTGCTTGGCAGGTTGCCATGGTGACCCTCACTGGGAGAACTGTTCTCATGAGCAGACATCTTATTTGTTTGCACTAGATATATTTGTGATAAATGAGAAAATCGTGCACAGAAAGCTGCAAAATTCCATCTACTCCATTATTTCACTGTGAGCTTTTCATCATGTTAGCCCACGATTACACAAACATACGACGGAATCCCAGCCTTTATCTCATATATCATTTATGTCTAACCTCACCAGATCTCACGTTACCAGGATCCCTGGTCCTCCTGAATTCCACTATAGGATATTTCATCATCAAGGACGTTATCTTCCTTCGAATGGTTGGAAATTGAAATCCCATCTGTGTTGGACCCCGTCTCTTGTGTGGTGGAGCGAGCTTTCGCTGAGCTTCTGGACTGCAGAATCCCTGTTTTGAAGGACTCGCTGCATTTCAATTGTAAAATGATTTATGTGCTTATATGTTTCCTAATGCACTCTTTATTTTGGATTGACCTACAAAATCTCTTAAGAAAATTACTTACTGAATAAATTTTATATACAATGTCATTAAATGTCACTAGCAATTTATCCAGTGTAGGGTTTAAGGATTAAACATTTTAACATAAAATTATTAATTGTTAGCTTCTGCGTGAATCTTTCTGTCTACAGTCTCATCCTAAAGGACTGGCATGTGCTAATTCTTATTTCACTGTGCACGTCATGCTGTTTGTTTGCCATAAATCTGAATATTGAATGTAGCTGGAATTATCCACCATAGCTCAACACATACAGCTCTCATGAAGCTCAGCACTTTAATCTTCTGAAGCTTTCTACTCATGTCTTTGAAGTAGGCACTTATCATTTATACACTCCTGATATTTTTACAAAGGTATATTTTGCCGGAACAGGATTTACAGTACCGGGATCACTCGCTGCTGATTTGCCTCAGTGCTTATTTTCTGTCACTCCCATGCTTCTCAGTGTTTGTGTTCAAAACAGTGTGACAAGGTCCAATTTGTTGTGCGACAGATAACAAGGAAGACGGTTCAGCAGACTGAAAGGTGTCATCAAAATGTTTTACTTAAAACATTATTGCAGTAATATAAGAAAGACGAAAAACACCAGCGTGGGCGTTTGGTGAAGCACATTTATTTATCCCACAAAGATACAAAATTATTTGTGTCTTGTGTGGTTAAAGAGAGGGAGTTAAGGACACAAATTAGCAGTGCAGTCTACTGAAGGAGAAAAATAACATCTCTGTTTCTCTGTCCCACTGGGCGTGCACTCGGTGTGCTGGGAAGAGCAGATGTGTCATTTATTGACTCTCTCAGGAGTAAAGCTGAGCCTTCAGATTCAGGACTGTGAAAATCTCACACGCAGCTGTTATGATCGTTGGATATAGTATGAGACATTGCTGAAGATGCTCTCAGCCATTTCTGGAGCATAGCAACAACTTTGAAATAGAAGCTAATGCAGACAAGTCCTTTGCAATGAATAACCAACAACCTTTAAATCGGAGGGTTGTCGTCCACCAGGTTTGTTCCTGTATTCCCATTTCAGAACTATTCATTCTTTACCTATTATGTGCAATGAACATTTTGATGGAATCTCCTGAAAAATAAGCGATTCGCATACGTGTTTATAGTTTTGGAGAAGTGAATATATGTAATTTTCATATATATTGCAGAAACAACGGGTGCAGGGCATGGAATAACCTAGAATCGGGAGCCACGTCAATTTAATTTAAAATTTACCAGAGAAATGTCCCACAATGTCAAAATACTAACTTCATTATGTTTTTCATGATATTTATAGCTCATGTCTGTCATATGTCAATGTGAACTACAGGAATATGTACTGTGTAATACCCAGAATATGCTAACATGTTACAGCCTGAAGTGCCAAACCTGCATCTGTATGTTGTGACCAGCATGAAAAACTCAGCTGGGTCGGCATCTGCATTATTACTCCAGTTTTGTTTTAATGTTCTAATTTAATTTAATGGTTAGCAGTGTAGCCTCATGCCTTGCAGATTATCAGACTAGGCTCTGTGTATGTGGGGCTTATATGTTCACGCTGCGTTTAGCAGAACGGATTTGTCTCATAGTGACTGTCTGTCTGTTTGTGTGTCTGTCTGAGTGTGTGCATGTGTGTGTGAGAGAGCGATAGATAGAGAGTGTATGTATCCTGCAATTCACTTGCATCTTGTTGATGCCCCCCGCCCCACTGTCTTGTGCCTGTAGGAAGCTTCTAGAAGGGAGCAAAAACATGGACCATCTGAGGGATCCCGAGAACCGAGCTGGGGAACATTGGTCTAGGTTACCTTAAACCCAGGGTTGAACAAATGCCAATAGAACATGTACAGATCGATGGATCACATGTAAACAACATCTGTTGGCTTGAGTATCTTAGTATTTGGTCCTTACCGGGGGAAAGGCTGTTAGCCATTGGAAGAGGTTGGCATTCTGAACCCAAGAGAATATCGCAGATTTGGCGGCAGGCCAGTGTATTGCAGCACTAAACTATTAATGAGTGATGCAAACAGTAAATAGTTAAAAACAATGTTTTAAGTATACACTAAAACAATGTTTTAAGTATACACTTCCTATTATCCAGTTTAGGCTTTAGAACATAAAGAAAACTGTAGTGATTCCTGCCCTGTACCCATGGCAGCTTCAGTTATAACCAGACCTGTGAGTAGTGATGAATGACTCAGTCCTGTGGGCCCAAGAGCAAGAAGCCGAATCTATGTGCGTATATGACAGTGTGTGAAAGCTCATCTCACATATGCTGCTCCTGGTGCAGTCGCTTCACGGCACAGACAATAAAACGGAGAGACACGGTGACAGAAAAGTAGCTTCACACAGCCTTGAATATTCTCTTCAACTACTGGAGCCCTTAACATGCACACTGTGGCATTTTTCATCCAGATGAAGGTAGATAGATTTAATAATAAATGGGAGGCACCCTTCTGTTGTTTGTCTTGATCGCCGCCCGCCGGCTTTGCCTTCTTGCTGTAACTGTGCATTGTCGTCTTCGCACAATGATTCCACTCATTCATTCAATGCAAATTAAGTCACCAGATTAAGAGCACAGTGCTTAGGAGATTCAGTGTGGAGATTAATTAGACTGACGGTACCTTAGAAATCTGCCATTTAAAAACCCTTTTCATATGCAAAGACAGAAAATGATGCTTTCCCAGAGCAACATTAGTGGTTGCATTAGTAATCAAGGTTTTGGGATTTAAACTGAATTCATGGAAAACAATTAAAACACCTGTGTTAACAAAACCTTCACATTGAAATGATTACTTGAATTTCTCAGATTCAAACAAACAATTCAAAGCAATGTTGCAAATTTTACAAAGACCATATTTTGGAGATAATAGGGGAATTAACAAGTGGAATATGTGCTGAGCAACGCTCTATTAACTATTAGACATATTGAGCAAGGTCCAGAGAAACAGTACAGAGATTTCTAAAGCGTTAAAACCGTTCCTTAAAGCCTCACTAGGGGGCAGCATGGAGCTAAATACTGTTCCTAATTTAATGAGCATTTTTTAGAATCTCTCTCTCTCAGACACTGCTTGAACTTTCTGTGACAAACTAATGTGTCCTCATGATGTGTGATCCTATACTTGGCCTAAATAGAACTAAACCTTTCATTAATGAGAACTCTGAGCTCATAAATTAGTACTGTCTTCTGAAATGAAGCAATGTCCTCTTTCCATGTCTAATTTTAAATAGCCCTGTGTGAGATTCTTGTGTATGTGGACATACTAAAAATATATTTATTGTGTACGTATTTAACGTCTTAAGAGAACAAAAAGCTAATTGAGAAAGTGTTCATTTCCTTTATGCTAGTAAGAAGGCTGTTATGTTTCTGTGAGCTGAAATTCATGTATTTCCCACACATTGCACTGAATATTGATCTCACCCTGATCGCCTGCTTATCCTATTAAGGCAAAATCCTTGACATCTCATAATTCTTACCCATAGGTACTTATTAAGAAATGTTTAGTCTGTTACGCTCAGATGCATCACACAGGGGACTGGATGTTCATTGGAATGTTGTGCAGGCTGTGATATTGCTTTATAACAAAAGATACTTTCATTACTATTCACCAATTAAATGTGAAAATTCTGAGCATTAACACTACCCCAGGATTGTAGTAAGTATTTATTTAACTCCACAACATAAAATGGTAGTTTTTGACATCAATGTGTCTAAAGAACAATATTGAATAATTTCTCTTTTCTCTTTAAATGTAGCTGTCTTTCATGATGATATTACAATTATTAATGGTTTATGTAGATGCGATATGGGAACCAAAAGTAATAAAATATGCATGGCATGCCTTGAATAATGCATGCCAAAAGAAACGATTACAGCTTGTGTTTTTATGCACCCGCCCGCCTAACTCTGGCAGTGACCAATTGGGCGGGCAGCTGGATGTTTCCGGAAAGCTTGTTTACATACAGTGACAGTATATAAGGATGCTGGAAGCTGAGCTTAATGTCTGTTCTTTATTCCAGGGAAAAGGCATGTTTCTTTGTGATAAGTGGGATTTGCCATGAGCAAACATTCTTTCCCTGCGACACAGAAAGGTGTTCCGTCACTGCAAAATCCAAATCTCTCCGGTCTTCTCTTGATTGCAATTGCCAGCATAAAAACTCACATTGTAGTTTATCATTATGGGAAAGGCTGACTTCTTTACACGAGAACACAAATTGAAGTCAAAACAAGATATTACACACACACACACACACACACACACATATATATATATATATATATATATATATATATATATATATATGCCTGACAAGTCATTTTTATTTTTGTTTGTGTGTGTTGAGATGAATA
>JAOYFF010000039.1:5523115-5533423 GCA_025773925.1 Cryptomyrus ogoouensis | reverse complement strand
AATTATATACACAAAAACACAAATTAGAGTCAAAAAAAAATATTACACACACACACACACACACACACATATATATATATATATATATATATATATATATATATATATGGATATGTTTGAAAATTCTGCCTTATTTTAATGTGTTTCAGTGAATAGGAATAAACAAAAGTATGCATTCATCCTGCACATTCTCTTTTAGCGTTGCAATGTTGCAGGATCAATAGCTAAACAGAGAAATGAAACAGTCCAGTCTGGGCCCCGTTGTTCAGAACTAATCTGACTGGATTTCAGCTATTGGATTAGATCACATACTCATGTGTTGGTTTTGAT
The DNA here is from genome assembly GCA_025773925.1 of Cryptomyrus ogoouensis. NCBI lineage: Eukaryota > Metazoa > Chordata > Actinopteri > Osteoglossiformes > Mormyridae > Cryptomyrus > Cryptomyrus ogoouensis. The sequence continues at coordinate 5,533,093 of JAOYFF010000039.1, read as the reverse complement.
GTGGATCAAACCTTCAGTATGTGTTGTTCAAAACTTTTTAGTAGGATTGGGATCCAAAAAGTCAGGATTATCCTGATCCCAGCTGAAGGCTACATTCAGGGTGGATTTCAGAAACCAAATGTAATAAAATAGCATTTATGTCCTGTATCATATTTACATTTATTTATACTTTGCACTTGATATGTTCTACTGTTACAGTGATAAAGTAGATATTATGCTAAGTATTACAACTTTCAGTACAGGAAAGTAAAAAAAAAGATTTTGTCTCCATAAGTAATCCCCCAAACAACTGTCAATATCAAACAAAAATATTTAATTTAAATTCATTCATCGCTGTATATTAATTACAATTACACAATCAAAGAGACTGACCAGTCAAAAGTAGATTGTAACAGCTACGTCCAGAGATTGAAAAAGCTGGATTCTTCACAAATGAGGAATAGCTCTGAATGTTCTTTATTTTGTTAACTCTTGGACATTTAGAATTTTTAATCATTTAAAACACACGTTGAAATGATGCACAATCTATTTGTGAATAACATACAATAACATCCCCCCGTATCTGTGGATGGCTGGAACCAAATATAATATTGAACCATATGTGGGCCCCATATATAACGTGACATATGGCAAAGTTTGATTGATAAATTGCACACATTAAGACATTACCAAAATTAAATGTAGCAATAATAAAGTATATCATACATGATTATACAATACTGTACAGTACTGTACTCACTCTCTTGAATGAAAGGGATTTGGACATTGTGGCCAAATTCTCAACGATACGATGGAGAAATGAAATGTATCATATTTCAAGAGATGAATATTGTGTTTTTATTGTGTTACCACTCAGAAGATGACAGAACAATGAAAAACATACTGTTTCACATTTTACAAGGAAAAATATTGTATCCTGTACCTGTACATAACCAGTAATGAGAAAATTTCATTTGTTAAAAAATTTCATCGCCTATTATGGATACTCACTGGCTGCATATTGCGCAACTGAGCTAGCATATTTCACTATGACTATGTTACACTTGGTGCACAGCTTGGAACTTATAAGTTGTTTATTTCTGGAATTTTCCAATTTGATTTTAGGACTGATAACTAAAACTGCATTTACTGAAACTGCGGATATGGGGGTCCCACGCTATACTTCTTTTTATTTATTTGTTGCACATCAGGTGAGAGGACTGACTGAAAGAAACTGAAGATGGAACGGAATGTTTGTATTGTTTTATGGTGCTGTTTTCTTATTTGCTTTGTTATTCTACCTGTAGTTCTTTGCATAGCTAGTAGCCTACATTGTGACATGTAGTCTCATTTTGTTACAATGGGACAACAGGAAAGGAGCAATAATCCTCAGAGCAATATAAGGACAAAGGGGCGTTTACTAAGGGAACTCACACAAAATAAACATCTAAAAGCAAAATAATATCGGCAAGGGGTCAAACAAAGGCAGCAGGTTAAACATGGGCTACAAGGATTGGGACCAAACACAGTGAAGCTATGAGGAAACACAGGAAGAATCTTCAGGACTGACTCCACGTGGGAGCGTAAAACACAGCACTAGCAATACTCACATCTACAATGACCAGCAAAAGAGTAGGACAAGGGAAGCACATATATACACCTATAATGAGAGCTACATGAGGGGCAGGTATGGACCATAACAAATAACGAAACACAAAGGCTGGGAATAACAAGACATGGGTGAGAGTCAGAATCACTAAACAATCAGGACAGAAACACAATGAACGGGATGGCCAGCGGCACCTGCTGGTCAGGCCGGAACGACAGACAGGATAGAGCAGGAACTGGTCCAGAACACTGGTAATCCGGATTTGGTAATCTGTACGGATTTGGTAATCTGTCCGGATTTGGTAATCTGTAATCTGTCCGGATTTGGTCATCTGTACGGATTTGGTAATATGTAATCTGTACAGATTTGGTAATCTGTAATCTGTCCAGATTTGGTAATCTGTAATCTGTCCGGATTTGGTAATCTGTCCGGATTTGGTAATCTGTAATCTGTACGGATTTGGTCATCTGTAATCTGTCTGGATTTGGTAATCTGTACGGATTTGGTAATCTGTAATCTGTACGGATTTGGTCATCTGTAATCTGTACGGATTTGGTGATCTGTCTGTACAGTGGAACCTTGGAACTCGAATGCCACTTAACCCGACCAGCTTGGACATCGAATGGGTTTGATAATTTTTTTTTCGACTTGTACCTTTTCCAAAATCTTGGAAACTTGTATGGGTCAGAAGCGCTCAACTCTACCAATTTGGATGGGTCAGTCGAGAAAAATCTAACGAAAAACTTGGAACACAACAAAACAAAACAGACCTGCTAAAACCCGTATGGATCAAGACGTGTCTCTGATGGGCTGACACATAGGCAAACGGGCTCTCAGTCTCGCGGTAGCTGTGTTCCTCAATTCAGTGTGATAATTTTTTTTGTGCTTTATCTGCAGTACATTCAGTGATACAGTAACCATGGCCCCTAAGAAGGTGAGCAGTGATAGCAGCAAACCAAAGAGCAAAGTAGTGAGAGTAACTGTCAAACTTAAAAAGAAAATTAGAATTAGACTTGAAGGTGGTGCACATATGTCTGCTCTCGCTTCAGAGTATGAGATTGTCATTTATTTCATGTTTATCAATTTGTGTACTTTTTCATGTGTGTATTAGTTTTATATTGATTGTCAATGCTTTTTATCATTAGTTAGGCAGGTAGATAAGTTTAAATAGGCAGTCATTTGGGGGCTTGTAATGGATCACATTCATTTGCATTACATAGGGAAATTCAACTTGGACCTCGACCAAATCACAACTCAACCTGCCTTCTGGAACGAATGAAGTTCGTATTCCAAGGTACCACTGCATGTGGATAAGGGTAAAAATAATAAATATATTCCACTTTTATTTAGCCACCTAAAAGACTTTAGGAAAGGAGGCCAATTACCAAAATTAAAAATATTTTTCACTTAAAAATCCAAGAGCATCATTCCTACCAGCATGGTTCCAGCAGTATCTCCAGCCTCTCATTCACTAAGCTCGCCTGAAGGTAACATGACCATGTTCTGCTTCGGTTGCACCAGTGTTGCTTTCAAAGGATCTCTTTTCTGTTTGACCCATTTTGATCATTTTGAATTTCACCTAGTGGGAACATCTTGGCTCGTGTTTCTTTGAGAAGCTTGCTGAAGCTCAGCCATATTCGAGGGACTTTGTTCGAAATATGTGTCATTTATGGCAATTTGTCAAAATACTGTCAAACCTGCTGTCACACAGAGACGATGTGATTGTCCTCTGTATAACATCTGCTGCACAGGGCTTATAATCGAAGGGTAGCTTTCTTGCTGCTCAATCATATGCCAAGTGTGATCTATACCTACAGTAGTGATATTATGATCCAGATCTTTTGATCTTTAATGAACTGCCTAGGACAAACATCAGCAAAGTGTCTTCTAATTTCATCACAGGCAGTGCAATGAAATGCAGATTCCATTTGTCATCAATAAAATGTGCTGCTACACCCAGATAATTGTGGCTGCTTATTTGTGTTCAGTGATCCCTAGTAAATGCAGTAGTTGACTCTTGTGCTGGCTGTTCTGTTTTACATGTCTTTTCATGCCAAGTCATGCCTCTTGAAGGCAGTTCCAATGAAGGCAGTTACAGTGATGGGTTGGCAGTGGCCTTTTACAAAGCATCTAACACTTAGAAACCAAACTTGGATAAACTGTACAAGGCAATTTACAAGATTAGGGTTGAAGGCTGACACTAAAAATTGATTCATTGGATAAAGTGCAGTTTGACATTACACAGAGGAGCTAAACCTAATCATACAAATATACCCTGGTACAATGAATGCTTAAATCAAAAATAGAAAGCAAAGAAAATGATGGATGTACCTCAGCTGGGCTTCCGTAAATTAGATAGCTTGCTAAATGGGATGATAAACTAAACTGACTGAGGAGGAAGAAGAAAAAAGAGTAATGCGATTGACCCATAATGAGAAGGTGTGCTCACTGAGACAAGCCTACCTCTGTTAATACAAGGCTGCTGAGATACTGCAGCAAGACGGACTTTAGCTCTGTGTCTACTAACAGGAAACTGAATAGTGAGAAGTCATGGCCAGAGTGCTCCAGAGATATCTGTGTTTGGTTTGTATTTGATGGAATCGCTCTTACAGTGTGCCCTAAAATTAAATGCACCCTAAAACATAAGGGAGTGAAATTTGCAATATATATTGCAATCGCATCTCTTCTTGTAATATGGTTAAAATACAAGCATTTGTATAGAAATAAATACCATAATGCAATGCATAGAATTGCATTAAGAAATCATTATCTGACAGGTTTGTGCTGTTACCTAATGTTAAAAAAATCTCTCAGATGCTTTCGAAGGAGAAGAGCATGTGATACAAAATGATGTTAGAGTGTTAGAACCACACCAGGCCAGTAAGTCACAGCGTCATACAAGAGAATACCTTAAAGGCACAGCTTAAAACAGGAGAATTCATCAACAAATATATCAACATACAATCACTACACTGTTACACAGTGCAAGTTTAACTGGATAGAATAATGTAAATATGCATGACCAGCAATTCATGACAACTTGTCTCAACTTACATAATGTGCCAGAGCCTGCGAAAGACAAATATGTTTATTTATTCATAAAAGTTTAATAAAATGGTTAAAATATCCATTTCAGATTGTCTGAAAGAATGAATCACTATGAAATATATCAATTCATGTATGAGCAAATGCTGAAACAAACCCCACAGAAATGCCTGCTTAAATCCTCTGTCACATGATGTTCCTTAGAAAACATCTGACTGCGTATTTCAATGTATTAATCTGCCAGCAATGCACTGATAATATCAAACTAGAATTCAATGAATGGGATTTATAAAGTGTCAAGTGATTTAATTATTAATTTCATGCTATAGCTAAACACACAAACAAAAAGATTAATAATTTTTCATCTCTTTTCCAAAGGAAAGCTGGTTACTTGTTTCCATGCTGATGCTCTTCTCACACTTTACCATAATTAGTTTGGCATGATTCAAGTAATTTACTGCAAAGCACAACAGAAGATTTTTCTGGAAACACAAGAATCCTGCTAAAAATAAACAATCTATTAGTAATTCCCAGTCCACATCTGTTACATGGGGAAAACATGAACTGGACATTGCAGCAGATATGTCTAAACAGACATATCTGAGACCCCAGATTGTGATTTTTTTTGTGCGACATAAATATTCCATCCATTTTCGGTATCCACTTGTAGGGGTCTGGAGCCTATCCTGGATGCTATGGGGACAAGGCATGACAACACTGGAGAACATGCCAACTTCACACGAAGCCATGGCAGAGACGGGAGGCGACCGTGGTAACAGCAGCCCACCAAAACACTCTCAGCTTTCAACGATGTTTCACTATACCCTGTTAGTAAGATACAGTAAGATACTGTTGAACACAAAAAACTTTATTTATTATAAGCCATGCAGTTACAATTACTAACTTTTTTTTGAAGAGGAGGCTATATGACTAAAAGTCTGAGTGATGAGACACGTAGGATGTGAGCCGTGAGTAAGTCATCTGTAGGCTAAACTGCTGGAAATCCATCTGGCAGCATTAGAAATTCAGCTGACCATGTGCAGTGCTGGCAGTGTCCCATGATTAGATGTTACTGTCACTGCAGTAAATTCAAGTAAAAGAACAGTAAAGGCAGACATTTAAATATAATTTGAATATAATTAGGGATACAGAAAGAGAAGAGCTTAGACACATGAAAAAATCTGAAGAAGTTTCGGTAACATTGTTTGAATGCAAAAATCAGGCTGACTGCTTTGACCTTTTGTGAAAATGTGGAAACTATGTGAAGAAGCAAAGAGGCAGCTGCAAGCAGAGGGATTCAGTCAGGCTGCGAAGAAGAATAACGCAATTAGTTCACTTTGACCTTGTGCTAGATAAGCAATATGGAAGACGGGTGAATACACAGTACTTACAAATACACACACACACACACACACACAAACTCACACATTTGTGATCTGGTTTGTGGGAGGAAACACACAAATGGTGGGATATATACCAATAGAACCATAGTACAGTATAAGCACAACACCCACACGAATGATGGGATATATACCAATAGAACCATAGTACAGTATAAGCACAACACCCACACGAATGGTGGCATATATATCAATAGAACCATAGTATAAGCACAGCACTCACACGAATGGTGGCATATATACCAATAGAACCATAGAATAAACACAGCACTCAGACGAATGGTGGGATATATACCTATAGAACCATAGTATAAGCACAGCACTAACACAAATGGTGGGATATATACCTATAGAACCATAGTATAAGCACAGCACTCACACAAATGGTGGGATATATACCAATAGAACGAGTTTAAGCACAACACTCACACAAATGGTGGGATATATACCAATAGAACAAGAGTTTAAGCACAACACTCACACAAATGGTGGCATATATACCAATAGAACCATAGAATAAACACAGCACTCACACGAATGGTGGGATATATACCTATAGAACCATAGTATAAGCACAGCACTCACACAAATGGTGGGATATATACCAATAGAACGAGTTTAAGCACAACACTCACACAAATGGTGGGATATATACCAATAGAACAAGAGTTTAAGCACAACACTCACACAATACCCATCAATAGAACTGAGCCTGCAGCACAAAGCACTGAAGATGTAAGTTTGTGTGTTTTAATTGTTGTTCACCAGATGGTGCGTGTTATTCTACAGCAGCTTGCAAAAGCCTTCGTACAGCTCCATTTTGGGAAATTATAAAATGATGAGTATATGCTTATAAAGTTCTGCACAGAACATGAATGCTTGAAAAGTTAGTGCAGATGTCAATCAAAACCAGTGACAGCAGAATCTGAAGTTTCAGAAGGGAAGCAGGTAAATAATATATTTGTCTGGTGCAATTAAAAAAAATCTGTTTAATAAAATTTCAAAGCAATTGAAGATAGTTTATAGTTTATAGAGTTTTCAGGTCTTCCATAGATCTTGGATAGATCTTGATAGAATCTAAGTTGAGATTTTACTGTTACTCTAGGGTAGAATTCACACGGAGTAGAAAGTTGACCAGATTTAGTCTGTAATTGAAACAGCTTTTCTGTAAGATTTGCCTTTTCCTTGCTCTGTCAATTTTTCCTCCTAACAAGCGTTCAGGGACATGCTGAAGAAAACAATCATTGTAGCTGACCCCATTGTTCCTAGAGTGTAGATGTTGTTGATTGAATGATATGTTGTTTATCTCTAGCAATGCATGGCATGGCATTTATATGAAAGTTCCCTTGTAGAATCCTTCAACAAACACATTTTTGTTGAATCACTTTGGTTCTTTGTTGCAATCTACTTGCAGGCAAGTTGACATTTTTAGTGAAGGCAGCCGTATTGTATAACCTACTTCTATGATGTGTTCTAGAAGTTTTTTGACTAATGCAGTTTTCTATTAAAGTAGGTCTCCTTTAAAGCTGTTACGCATCTCTGGCCTGTTTCCCTGTGGCCCCAAAACTTTAGCAGAGGTTTAGGTTTAGGAGAATGGTCTTATCTGGGTATTGGCTTACTGGTATTAACTGGTATTATGCATTTCCGTTTATATATTGTAAGGTACGTGGATGCTAGTAATGGAGATGAGACTGCTTACATCGCGTGCGATTCGAAACCAAGACTAGAGCCCAATGGGGGGGGGGGGGGGGAATATGTTTTTATATATAAAATTATATATATAAAGATAGGTTTGTGAAAGAAAATTAAAAGAAAAGGGTTCAAAACAGAAGCAATAAATGGAAAGAGCAGGAGTAATTTCTTAATCTAAGACTCAAATATAAACTGAAAACATGTACAATTATTTATGTGTAACCCAGAGGATCACACAAGTCAATGCTACATTTTTATTCTTTAAATAAATTCTTTAAAATACACACCCACACATAATGACCACTTACAGTACAGGGTTGTCGTGACCTTAACACATTTTTTTTCACTTGAATGCTATATTGGATGGGCTCCCAGCCCCCCAGCAACCCTGAATAGTATAAGAAGGTGGAAAAGATAAGGATGAATGGATACATTATTGATCAAATGCACATTAGCTAATTACTAAAGCATCAGTGCTAAACCAACAGGTGAAACCTCTGTTACAGGCATTTCATCCTATGTTCAGTTTAATAATGCTACTTTTTTGCAGTTTTAATTCCTGACTCCTGCTCTGTACTTTGTACTTTTAGCTGGTACTCAGTGTTTTTCGTCTTTATTTTACCTACCACACAATGCTTCAACTCATAAATATCAGATATTGCTTTCGGGAATTTATCTATTGAAACTCACAGAAGGCCTAAATAACAACAATAAAAATGATAAATAAAAAATATATATCTTGCCAGGGTCTTTGAGACGTTGCTTGTTATCTCTACTCCAAGCATCACAGAATATCTTGAAATCAGATTAGTGTAAGACGTGTGTTTCTTATTTCTAGCCCCTATATCATTCTTTTTCATCTGCTACCCGCTGTCTGAGTTTTGTAGTGTTTATTGCTCTAATTGCAATTCCAGGGGCATGTTTTACACAGAAAAGACCCGACAGATATTCCTATTTTCCTAAAAATAAGAAAAAAAGTGGAAAACTCAGACACTGATATTATGTTTGTGCTGTAACTTGCCTCCCATTATGAGTTTTCTTGTTTCAGCTGACCCTCTCAAACCTTTTGTCTATTTGACATCTTACTAGAATATAGAGCTGACTGGTTTGTTTGTACAGTCCCAATACACTCATTGGATCCTACCCGTAAGCACACAATGCCCTAGCTCTATGTGTGCAGAGTTTGCATGTCCTCCACATGTCATTGTGGGCTTTCCTCTAGGAACTCTGGTTTCCCCCCACAGTCCAAAAACACGGAAAGGTGAATTGGAGTTGCCAAATTGCCCATAGCTGTGAATGGTGTGTGCCTGTCCCCTGGTACCCTGGCCTTGGCTATTCCCAGCCTTTCGTCCGGATCCCTGCAACCCTTGCGTAGGACAAGCAGGTACAGAAAATGGATGGATGGATGGATGGATGAGTGACAGATAGGTAGAATTGATGCCCCATCTTTAAAAAAGCACAAAAAAGGGGAAATACAGTAAATAATGAAGCTCCAAAATGAAGGAATTATGAAGGTGGGATTCTGCGAGCAGGTCTTCCCACACAGCTCCTGTGTTGTTGTGTATAATAAGTTTTAGCTGCCATCAATAGAAGAGCTGTCAGTGAGTGGGAAACAGGAGCTATTATTAGTGCATACTTTGTGGAGCTTCAGTCTCGAACCCTGAGTAAGTCGGCTTCCAATGGCAATGCAAGACATGAGCAGGTATTTTCATCCACATCTTCAAAGACAGGGATACTGTGGATGTGCACCATTACTTAAATCTATTATTATACCTAAAACTTTATATTTCTAAACAACAGATGATTTACTCTGTATCTTCAGCCTGTTTCCAACAAGCACGAGTATATTTGTGGTAGAAATTGATAGTTCCCTGTGGTCTCTTATTATTATTTTTCACGATAGGAGGTTGTGGCCGCTTGGTTATTGAGTAACTATTCTGCCCATTTGCCATTCTAGGAGTTGACATAAATGTCAATAAATGCAAAACTATTCTGAGCTATTTCTACGGCAATGGCAGTGATCACAGAGTAACTAGATACATATTTCCTTTCCTGCTTATCCCATGCAAAGTTATGGGGGTCCAGAGGTGCAAGGCGGGGAATGACCCAGTTCACCCCAACAGGCACTCTGGCAACTCCAAATCACCGGGGGGGGGGGGGGGGGGGAAGGGGGTTGTGCACCGGGCCCCCGAGGGGGGAGCACAGGGCCCACCCCCCCCCGGCCCTGGGGCCCCGCGGGGTAAAGGGGGCCCC
>JAOYFF010000039.1:5497702-5513649 GCA_025773925.1 Cryptomyrus ogoouensis | reverse complement strand
TTAGAAATGTATAAAAGTATCACGGTATCTCGGATGTCGACATCGCATCACTCTGTATTTATTTAGGTTCCAACAATGAGGATGTCAATCATTTAATCTTAATGATCTAACTCCGTTAGTCCGCTGTTTGCCTAACTAGTTCAAGTAATAAATAATTTGTCGACTCTCTTACAGGCCTTTACCGAAATGATATCTGTATCTTTGTTTGCCTGCGACAATATAACCTCTTTGGGAGAATAATCTAATTAAATTTTTCCAGTTGCATTTTTGTTCTTTGAGAATGTCAGATTTGGAGATGGATGACACGGCTGTTTGATCGCTATACCTGACAAGAAGGTATCATGAAGTACCATAAACATGTGCGCAAGAAAACATGAAACAATGTAGCACCTGTGTAACACAGCTCTGAAAATCTGAAAAATCATCAACAGTTTCCATATTGCAGCAGTAAAAATAATTTATTCAGATTCTCTCCTCCAATTGACTTTCATCTGCCATCTGCTTCTTAATCCCTTTATTACTTCTTTGAATGAAAAACATGAATGATGATAGAAGACAAAGTGACGTTACCCATTGACACCTATAGCAGTAATAGCAGTATGACTGTTTCGTTTGTAGTTACTATGCAAAAAAAACGAATAACTGTATTGAAGCTTTGGAACATATAAGTTTATGTCTTTCTTACCCATACATAGTCGGAGGACCTATTTTGTTGAAGGTAGAGGAGAGATCGTGCGGAATCTGCACTGTCAATTATATAAAATGTCAGGTACAAATAAAGTATAATTATAGGAATAATGATGACATTTTGTATTATTATAAAATGATAGAAGGGGGGGCTACAGGTCACACGGTATTTGCGGATGAAGCTGGGCTTTGCTCTTCTCGTGATCAGGACTTCCAATGCACTCCAGTAATTTGGTGCCAAGAATGAAGCAATGAGGATGAGAATCAGGGCCTTCAAATCCAAGGCCATACTGAAGATGGTCATGATCCCATTCTTCTACAGACCTGCTTTGATGGGGGGTGTGTCTGCGGTTTGTCTTTGTGCTTGTGATCCCAATGTGCCCTCACTTCAGCACGCCTCTTTTGCCCAAATGGCTGATTCCTGTTTTATGACTTCCTTTAAAAGTCCAGCCAGGCACTGAAGAGATGGACCATTACCCTGAGTCTGTCCCACTTTCCCGGACTGAACCCACAACTACATTGTGACTGATGTGCTTGTCTGTTCTGTAATTGATTATGGTTAGCTTAGATATGTTCTGTAAATGGCCTAAATATTTTTGTAAATATTGTATACATTGTGAGAAGGCAAGAATTATGTGTTCAATGCCATTTGGTTTAATTTAGGGAAGTGCAAATGTGCATTTTCATTTCCTTTCGTGTGGTTAGCAGAAAGCTGATCAAAGTGTTTTTGTTTGGTATTAGTGTTTTCATTTCATTATATTATTGTGCCCAGTCCTAAACCAGGAAGCAACACTCTTCTGAGTAAAGATGGATAAGTAGCTTGGGTTCTAATTAATGACTGACAGTAAGGGGGGATGAGCGAATGACAGGTGGATTGACTGGTGTCTGCAATTTTATGGACACTCAACTGGTCCATGGTGGTGAAGTGGAAGCTAAGTCATCATACTATTCTCACAGTTTACCAGTCAGTCTATGTCCTTATCTTTACCTATGGTCATGAGACTGAAGGAACAAAAGGGCAACTACAAGTGGCTAAAATGAGGTGAGGTGAAATGATGAAGAGTTCACATACTGTATAAGAAGAGAGCAAAAAGAGCCAGACAACTGGGATGGATGGTTGGCTCCCAGTGAAGCAGTTCCAGGTACATCCTACTGGGGGGAACCCCTGAGACAGACCCAGTACATGCTGGAACGGCTGCATTTCCCCTGGGGTTAAAGTCCATGGTGCTTTAAGAATTATTACATCTGACCTGCTTTAATATAATGCCACCACAGCCCTCACCAGGAAAAGTGATGAAGACAGTGATGAAGAAATTGTGGTACACGAAGAATGAAAGCATACTTCAGGAGCAGAAATGCATGGCAAAATACCAAGATAGAGGAAAAAAATCAACCCCTATAAGTTAGAAATATGCCACGGTCACCACACACCTGAAAGCCAATGAGCTCAGAAGGTGGCAAATACTTTATGTACTTTTATGTTTGCATCTCCAAACACTGATCCACCATTTTCCCAGCCCAAGCCTTAGACACTATGCAAGGATGACAGCTTAGACTAGGCCAAGTCATATACCATCCCTGCGACAGACAGGGATACAAGTTATGTGTTCAGTTATTTGCAACAATGACACTGGGTTATGGTGTTTTATGGTGAAATTTTGTTATGAGAGGTGTGTTTGTGGGTCGGAACACTGGAACCAACTGATGTTCAAATGCATACATGAGTAAAGAGAGTAACGCCGCTCATAAAACTTTCCAGAGAGCCAAACATATACTAGTTGACCTGTTGAACAGGGGGATTTTACCTGTCTTGTGGTCAACAATTCTCAAACAAGGGCACAGACAGTTCAATCAATTGATAATAGCTGGGCAAAATTGCTATCTGCAGATACACTCAATAATAAACCCCCAGTACAGAAAATTCACCAGAGTCCTCTCCAGGTTAAAGTGCAAGCAATTGTACTGACTGACAGACTTCCTCGTCCCCAGAGTCCTGAGGAGGTGAAAAGTTTCCTGAGTAATATTGCTGAGCTGCCATAGCAGGATGAAAGTCTCTGTGCTGTTTTTAATAAGACCAAGGACCGCAGCTGGAAACAGTCAACTGTCAGATACTGAATTCTTTAGGCTTACTGTGGTCCAGCCATACAGGGAAGCAAACAAACACAGACACACACACACACACACACACACACACAGACACACACCGACACACAACCACAAAATTAATTTAACATCATGTTACAATTTAATTTAAACAGGCAAACACACAAATTCAGCATCGTGTCACAATTTAATTCAAACTGTTACACATGTGAAATATTTACATTACCAGAGCAAAGACTTAATCTTCAGTCATTTGAAGAGTGATTCAAAAAGAGTGACCAGTTGCTGAGAATTAAAAAAAATGTAATAACATCAGGAATAGATCTGTGAATAACTAAGTCCTTGGATCATTACATCCAGAATTGCTTTATAATTACTCGCAAGATGAAACGACCAAAGAATTCATTACCACATAAAATGGCACTCACTGTGTAAGACATAAATAAAAAACTAAATGACTTTCACAGTACAAATACAACAAGAAAGGCAGACAGCGACAACAGAAATTACATGTACATTACTATTTAATAGCTATGACTCGTAAAATGTATCAGATTTCAGATGGTCTGAAAACTACTAGAAGTGGATTTTACATTTTTACAGTTTACATTTTTACAGTTTCTGCTGGATCGTACAGCTAAAATCATGCTGAAGTCAATGTCTGCATTATTATCTCATCCTCTTTTCATCAAGTCGGCGTTTCTCCTTGTTTTTCTTCCCTCAGATACCTGAGATACATGCCATCTGCTACCAACGAATGCTTGTCCATCACTGTAGAAAAAAAAGAAAAAAAACACTGCTTCCCACCATTGGACTGTGGATACCAGAATGTTAATAAATAACTGATGAAATATTCATTAGTCCACAGTAAAACAATTTAGCCAAATACCATGCAAGTGTGTCACTGTATAATTAAAATGCCTCTTTTTTCATTAAGCAGGAGTCCTTTTATATGAAAAAAAATGGTATGAAGATTGATAGAAGGAGACACAATTTCAATTTAATTAATCATGGGAAAAGCTTTTTTTTACTTGTCAAATGCAAGTGTGGCTGCATATATTTGCGGATATCATCCAGGCTCAGTCCATGTTTATGCAGCATGAAGTCAGCACCACATATTCCTTACTGTTCAGCTTGCATCAGCTTGTGGGGATTGTCCCTGTCTCAGCTGTTCATTGTGTGTCTTTCAGTAGTTTGCAGGGGCTGTGAAGAAAGACTGGTACTATGGAAGAGCCACACTCCTATTCTTCTTGATTACACAGCATATTTGCAAGCTGATTAATTTTGTTATCATGGCATATGTGAAAATAATAGCTATAAAAGTACATATGAACATTATATAAACACAAATATCTAAATCAATATATGATGTATAATAATAAATAAATAAATCCTTTCAGCTTCTAGCTCCACTGGAGGGAAACAAGCAATCCAAAATCCTATGGCAGAGATATGAGTTTCCTGCAATGTGCTACAGTCTTGTCCTTGTAAGATTTCTCCTGGTGCACAGAACCATACCCATTATCCTTGGGAACTCATTTGTTAGACAGATTTTTTTCTGGATATTCTATGCAGCTCTTCAATAAATGAAAAACAGTGAGAGCAGTAAGTCACCGTGCCGTGGGTATACACTTTAAGTATTTTTAGAACATTTCTAAAATTTATTTAGAAACCGCTAATTAATTTCAATAACACGTTAGCTCAGTGTGTTTCAAGTGTCATTTTGATACTAACGTTATTCCCTGGACGGGAAATGCATATGCTTTTGGGACCAGACACTGCCCACATGTAAGTGGTGTAACCATTGATTAGATCGGGTAGCTGTCCGGGGCCAGTTGAATGTATGGGGCTGCCCACACCGTCTCTCTCCTGTAGTTGTGCTTAAAAGAGAAAAAAAATCCATGTTTCGTGGTTTATTATTCTTTGTGGGGGTGTTACAGTAGTGGCTTGGACACAATGTAATGTGAAAATGTGCTATACAAATAAAATTGAATTGAATATTTACTAGGGGTGGTGCTCACCTTTGTCCATGCACGTTGTTTCCTGGAAAAGGAATAAATATCTCACAGGGATACAGGGAATAAAAGAGCCAAATTTGTATTTGTGTCTTGAATGTGATTTTCCCAGCTGGCAGTTAGCTAGCGGGATTGCAACACATTCAGGGCTTCAGACTCTCGCGCTCATGCAAGAAATCTTACGGCAAATCTTTAAATGGTGTGTAAAACATTTATATATGATGAATTGTTTAAACTTTAGATTAGGGGGATGCAAAAAGGTTTGTAAATGGCTGCAGTGCTGTGATAGCTAATTTTTTATAATTAATTTGATGATTAATCAAGTAATTGTTTATTTTATATATGTAGCTGGTGTAAACAAAGTTACGACACTTTCAGCCATGGATACAGAGCCTTATAATACCGATAATACTTAATACTGATAATAAACATAGCGAGGGCAACATGTAACCCGGATGTGTGTAGAATTAAACTTTGAACACTTAAAGGTAATATTGGTGTATTTTTATGCTTGTTCAGCAATAGTATAATTGAAGAACACTTACAGTATATTAACCCTTTAATATCTTAAAATTAAAAGTGAAGTAAAAAAATGGATTGTTACACCTATTTCCACATTTATTCAAATACGTATAGAAATACTGGGCTCTCTGCACATCCCTAATATGAACAGTGTATATAATTGTTAGTCGTTAATAATTAACATCACATGGTTAATTTGTAATGTGTCAGGTACGCTGGTGAGGCTAAGTGTTGGGGATAGCCTTTGTTTTAGCGTTGATTATTGTGAGATACAGCAATCATATAAAGTAAATTAAGATAAATAATTTAAGTGATGACAAAGGTTAATCCAGGAGACTAAAGCGAGCATAGATTATAGTTATCTATTCCTGACCTCCTATCATTCAAGATAGGCTAGGTTAATCCAGGAGACTAAAGCGAGCATAGATTATAGTTATCTATTGCTGACCTCCTATCATCCAAGATAGGCTAGGTTAATCCAGGAGACTAAAGCGAGCATAGATTATAGTTATCTATTCCTGACCTCCTATCATTCAAGATAGGCTAGGTTAATCCAGGAGACTAAAGTGAGCACAGATTATGGTTATCTATTGCTGACCTCCTATCATCCAAGATAGGCTAGGTTAATCCAGGAGACTAAAGTGAGCACAAATTATGGTTATCTATTGCTGACCTCCTATCATCCAAGATAGGCTAGGTTAATCCAGGAGACTAAAGTGAGCGCTGATTATGGTTATCTATTGCTGACTCCCTATCATCCAAGATAGGCTAGGTTCATCCAGGAGACTAAAGTGAGCACAGATTATAGTTATCTATTGCTGACTCCCTATCATCCAAGATAGACTAGGTTAATCCAGGATACTAAAGTGAGCACAGATTATAGTTATCTATTGCTGACTCTCTATCATCCAAGATAGGCTAGGCTAATCCAGGAGACTAAAGTGACCATTGGATGAGCATGGATATCTTCTTCTAAAATGTTGTCCTGCTGTTGTGATATTTAAGGCGACTGCATTTTCTTTCGTTTTAAATCCCATATAACTGAGATTTTTGTTCTCTGGACCCTCCAACTGGTCTCCAGTTGTAACTAACATATGTAATTCTTGGTACCAGAAACTGAAATTTAATAATTCTACTAGGATATTCATTCAGGAGAAGAAAATCAGCAATATCACATTTCAAGCATTACGAGTTTGTATTTGGCCTTTAATCAGTATAATGACAGTTTCCATGTGCTCGTCACTCCAGACGCCACCTTTTGAATATGCCTGTGAAACACCAATTGGATCATTTTTTGGAATCTAATGAGAGTATGAAACTGGAATTTTAACTTCTTATAATGCAACTTGTATCAAAATTAATCCAATCACCAGGAATTAATCAAGAACCCCGTTTATCCATCCATCTTCTAATTGCTTATGCTGGTCAAGCTTATACTTAAAGCTCGATCAAAGTTTGTTGAATTATAGCTACATTAGAGACAATTACTCACCCTCAAACTTTTGCATGTGCAACATAATTGAAATTACTTAAAGTGAAATTACTTTAGCATCAGATTTTCAGTATGTTTGGGTTGAACAACACAATATGGCAGTTGAGAGAGAACAGATAAGTTGTTCTGTTCTGTTGTTTGTAAAAATTAATGGATATTACTTACATATACATTTAACAATTGCTTTTATCAAGAACAACACACAATGCAAAGTCAGCAGCTAGGTTCAAAGGTTTTGTTCAAGATCCCAATGGTGAGACCACTCACCAGCTGCGTGACTTGAGCCAGTGACCCCATGATTACAGGTACAGAGTATTGATACACAGGACACCTGTCTTAGAATCTGAATATTTCTCAGTCAGTGATGCCTGGTCACTACTGAAAAACCACAGAAAATGTTTCAGTAACAGATTATTACTGCACATGACTAAACAGCCCTCATGTATCTGATTCGCTTCAGCATACCTGTTTAATGGATGGCCTCAGACCATCGGAATTGAGGGTTTGAATGCCATCCCCCCAAGCTTTGGACTTTGTGTGTTTTGACCAAAATAGATCATTGAGGATATGGCGAGCTGCCATGTGGAATCACCAACTCTTCTGATCTGGGTTCAAGCCCCACTGCTGCAGAAAGGCCGGATGTTCCAGTGGAAAAATGCTTCCTATACTGCCACTAATTTCCTGCCACCACCAGTTGCTACAGTTGCTTGAGCTGGGAGATTCCTTGGCTGCTCACCTGATCATCTGCTGTTACGTGACCTTCTGCACCTGAGCGATAATTCTGTCTTTTTATTGCCTATCATAGTGGAGGAACGTACAACACTCCTATACTTTATCTGAAATTGAAATATAATTGTGAAAACATTGATAATACTTCAATGAGACATATTTCTTTGAGTCTTCTTCCAATAATAAATGCTTGCAAGCTTCCTACTATTCAGCATTCAGAACAGATGCCTCTTGAAAATGCTAAGAAATGATCCATAAGTAGCAGCAGGTTAAAATTTTCATCATCATTTATAGTTTAATACATTAAAAATAATGTAAAACCTATATGAATCTGCAGCTTTACTGCGATTGAAGCTCTACTAACTTCAGTCTGCGGAGTTCCACCAAAATCTAACCCCCCAAGAAACAGGATATTCTCCTGTATACATCAGCAGTTTTATATTTTTCTGGGAAAAGGTCAGCATTTGCTTAGGGTCTCTTTTGCTAGTTTGAGCATCACCTCAATTATAAGGCAGGCAAAGGCATAAGTGCTGACACACCTCCTCTGCTGTCTGCCATTGGTCTGTACTGCTGTAGAGGCGGGCTCTCAGTGCTGACACACCTCCTCTGCTGTCTGCCATTGGTCTGTACTGCTGTAGAGGCGGGCTCTCAGTGCTGACACACCTCCTCTGCTGTCTGCCATTGGTCTGTACTGCTGTAGAAGCAGGCTCACAGCAGGCAACTTTCACTAACGCTGGAGTTGTAGTCATCCTTTTTTGTCCTTGAAATCACAGATCATGTATTATCTCTCATCCATATCTTAAACCTTCCAGAGCTTTTATTTTCTTACCTACTGCCATACTTAGCACAACCCTCCTGTGTGCCGGTATTTTGATTATACTTCAAATGGTTGGCAGCTAGTTGAATGTTTCAAGAAATATCTAGATAATTCTTGAACATTACTATTTGAAAGCAAACAACACAGTAGACATATAACACTATGGTGTCACGGGTTGTATTTGAGGACCGCTCCAGTCTTGCACTCGGAGGAGAGGTGTGATAATTCTACAGCATAGTTTAGATTGCCTCAGTGTATAGAGACACGTACCCCCCCCCCCCCCCCATTCATAACTGCTTATCTAGGTTTGGGTCGGGGGCCGCAACCCGTCTGCATAGGGGATACGGCTGGCAGTGTACCGATTTGCACGCTTCAGGCAATTTGCCAATTATCTTTTGGATTGTGAGAGAAAACTGCTTCACCTGCAGGACACCCGTCCCAAAAGGTGATGGTGACTGCAGAGACCTTATCCTGTGAATAACCCAAGATTTTTCATTGAAATTCATGAAAAGAATTAACATGGTCCTGGCGACAAATAATGAGGATTTAATGAAGGCTGCATTTGATGCCTTCCTTCCCCGGATGTTTTAGTTACTCTGCTCGCTTAACATTTAGAGTCGTCTCCTGGGGAAAAATCCATATTTTGACCTTCACTGGAGGAAAAAAGAACTGGAAGAAGTAAAATCGCTACCTAGAACCAAGATATGTGTGTGTTTGGATTTCTTTAGTGTACCATGTACTGTACAATATCTTCGGAAATAATTGTAAGCATAACAACTTTGGATCATTAGACATACATTTAAAGCATTCCAAAAATATTTTACAAAAAGTTGCTTTTTAAAGATAAATGTTTCAAAGTAATTGCACACATTAACATGTTAACTTCTAAAAACATATATGATTATGTCTGTGTGTTTGTCTGAGTGTGTGCGTATCTGTGTGTGAGTGTGTGCATGTCTGTGTGTGTCTGTGTTATGTATACCATTATGTATACCATTATGTATACCATTATATATACCATTATGTATACCATTATATATACCATTATGTAGACCATTATATATACCATTATGTAGACCATTATATATACCATTATGTATACCATTATATACCATTATGTAGACCATTATGTATACCATTATATACCATTATGTAGACCATTATGTATACCATTATATATACCATTATATCAAATAAACATGGCGAGATACAGCACATTATTTGCACGGGACTAATGAAACCTAGGTGATGAAAAGTACAGAGTGAGTAAGTGGTTACCAGTATTGCCTGACACCTCGAGGAATAGGGGTTAAACTCCCAGTGTGTGAAACTCACACGGTCTCCCCCATGGAGCATCTTATTTTTTTATTTGGGTTCTGTTTACATTCCTGGAAATTGTGCCTGCGATGGGTTCTGCAGGCCCCTGAGGAACCTGATCAAATTAAGCAGCTTGAAGATGGATGTATGGACAATAATGGAAAAGTACATTACGGATCTTGTGTGACTAATGTTACATGGTTGCAATTGATAATACAGCGTACTTGAAATCAGTACTCGTCCCTCAGCTGTTGGCTGCTGCAATCTGTTAATGTATATCTGAATATATTTCATGTAATATATATTGAAATATATTTAAGTAGAACCAAGTGCAATGTTGTTTCCAACGGTTTGCCAAAAAATCCATTTGTTTTTCTGTATTTCATTGGTATTTTGGTTTTATGGTTTTCAGTTTGCCAGACCTTTAATTCGAAAACCAGAATATTAAATTAAATTACATCAAAGTCTTTTTATATTCATGAGTTATGCTGTGATGGCAAGTCCATGACACAGGCCACAGAGGGATTTGCTCTTTTGACACAGCCAGCTAACTTGACCCACCATCACCAGCCCAGCAGGAGGCACTGGACACTACAGAGCCCCCATTCTCCCCACCCCCTAGCCAAAAAAGACCATCAGACCGGTGCCAGTATCAGAGTCCCTTGCCCCCCACAGCTCTGCAGTGGTGGCAGTAGTCCCCTCTTCTCCGCTTCTCTCATCTCTGTGCCTGGTGTCTCTGGGATTCAGGCAGCAGTCCCATAGATGATGATGGCTGGCTCTTTGGCATGGAACTGGACCAAGTGGTCCTGGTGCACCAGCACTATGTGCCTTTCCAGCCCAGTACTGACAGGTAGTCCACCACACTGCATGAGCCCACCAACACTTCAGAAGTTTTGAGCAGAGGCCCTTCTTTCACTGCAGGTTCCCCTGGCAGCGTGTGTTTTGGGACATTTCTACTCATCTGCTAGTGCTCTCCTACTGAGGCCATGGGTGAGCTTCAGATAATCACCACGGCTCTCAGAGGTAATCCGCTACAGGCTCTCCACTGATGTCTTGCTTTGATGATGCCTTAAATCCCATGTCCACTGAGGTGTGTAGCTTCTGCCTGAACATGAGCATGGCTGATGTGAACTATATGGAGTCCTGCATGTGTGCTGGTGTCAACCACATTGCCCAGGAACTTTACCAACTGCTGATAATTGCACTTGACGTTGGGACATGTAACAACAGGTCATCCAGGTACACCATACAGCAGCCACACTGTATATATTATATACATGGTATATTATGGTATATATTATATAAAGATGGCAGTATCATTGTATAGCCCAAATGGAACCAGCCAGTCATGGGCCCTTCCCAGGGGGAATTGCATCTTCTCTTTGGCCTCTGCAGGACGCGTCGCCTGCTAATCGCAAGTGCACAGCTCTAGCAACCTGAAATAAGATGGTCCAGTCACAGGACCATGGAGGATACAAGGGAGCAGATAGGAGTCAGTCTTGAGACAGCAATAGTCAACACAGAGCCACCAGCTGCCATCCTTCTCCTTCCCTAGTGCTTCTGGATGCCACTTCCTTCATTTTCTCCTCACCTGTCAATGCCACCTCCTTCATTTTCTCCTCACCTGTCAATGCCACCTCCTTCATCTTCTCCTCAGTGGCCCCCATATATATTCTGTCTTTATCCTCTGCCATTTCAGTTGTAAGGGGGACCCACTCTATATGGGACAAACTCTTACTCAGGTCAAGCTCAGCCCCCTGGAAGCCCCGTGATGAAAGGCTCTTCAAGCAAGACAGAACTCATGCTCAAGGCTGATAACCTTTTGTGAAGGAGAGGAAGCTGCCAGATTCCATTATGGGGCATCCCCTATCATTGACCATCCGCGTATCTGTTTATTTTTTAACTTTCTACTGTCTGTTGATACCTAAAAGCAGACCTGATACAGGTCGTGGATCTGGTGTTAGTCATTGTCTGTTAGGTCTCCTCTACACAAGATAGGCAGGGGCCGGAGAGATAACCAAAGTAACTCACTCAACACCTCACCCCCCACTCAACACACTCAATCAGGGAGGTTCCAAACATAGATTTTCCCTAAAACCCAACACCCAGCCCACGATCCAGTCTGCTCAATGCTCCAATCTAAGTATACAAATTCAAAGAAAAACTAACAGCAAGGAAAAAATAACAGGAAGAAACTGCATTTACAATGCAATATAAAAAAGCAGAAAAGAAAATAGTGTTTGAGTGTCTCTGGACACCTGGAGCCCTGTAGAATGCATATGCCATTAAAACCTGGTATCTGAGTGTCTTCGGTATACGTCCTTTAAGTGAATCTGAAGCACACGGGCGTTTCCACTACAGAATTAGCTGTCCATTTAATAAAACTAATAAACCCTAACACAGAATTTACAAATTGTCAGAATCAGTACCAATCTCTCAAGTGCATTTTCCTAAAATAGTGACTTTGGCCCTAATCCTGAGAATAAGAACAGAAAAGACCTGTCTGCTGCAAATTCACTTAAAATATCACATTTTCAGCAAAATATCTCATCTCAGTACCGCTTATACACTAAAAAGAGTGACACCCATCCTCACCACCGAACTTGCACACCAGTGTCTAATAAGACTAAAGCAGGCATCCATCATTACTGGCCCAATACCTTTATCACCTAATATCTAATACCAGTTACCGAATAAGGACCAACTACCCAAACCGAATAGGGGACACAAACCAAAGGGGTAGATACTCAACACATAATAAACAATCAATGTTTTCTACTACCAAATGAATATGGAAATTAGCCACAGTGTTGTGCTTGACGTCACCAACCAGCTGGTACTTGATGCTTCAGTACATTTCTCATTTGCATTGTAATAAATTCTGATGTGTTATATCCATTCAGCTTCTATAACCATGAATCATAAACCTGGAGCTAATGCAAGTGAACGCCATGACACCACAATGCAGCACACACACTCACACACTAAGGGCAATTTATAGACATCAGCAGTCCAAACTGCATGTCTTTGGAGGGGAAGGAGCCCAAAAGGGAAGCCAGTGCAAATACCTGGTGCATATGCCAATGACGTTCATGCGGAGTAGGATGCAAACACCAGCCCAGGAGCTGCAAGACCACGATACGAAATATAATGCAGTCATGCTTCCTCTAAAGCATAAAGCAAATTCTGCATCACTTGCATAGAACTTTGATTGAGTGAGGCAATCACACATATTTTACTGTACTATACATTAAGTAAGGTTTTTTTATTATTATTTTGTACATTTATATATCATTAAAAAAGGTTACATGACATCATCCAGGACAACCCTACAAAGAAATCGTAAAAGCTACAAATGATTTTAGAAACCATGTGAATTTTAGGTTGCAAAATGTCATGCGATTCATTTTAGCCCCAAGGAGTTCTAAAGGTTGTAAAAGCATTTAGCATTTTGAGCTTTTCCTTGCTGTTTAGCTGCCTCTCCTGTGCATTTAAAAGGTGTCCAGAAAACCTGCTTAGAGTCATATCATTAAAAAAAATAATCAAAAGAAGGAAAATTTCTCTGTACAACTAAGATGCTTTTTGAAAGCTTCTTAAAACTGAACAGCTGGGAACTGATGTCTCTGTCGTAAAAATATTTCTATCGCTAACATAAATAACTCCAGTAGTTCTCTTTTCGCAACAATGGCTACGCTTTACGCAGGATCGTTATTATGGTTTCTCTGTCACCTTGGATGCTGGCAGACTTGCCCAGAAAGGTTATTTGCCTCACAGCTGCTGTCTGTCAGCTGTTGAACTTTAGTACATTGTCCTTCCAGAATAGCGATTGGCTCTAGTATTGTCTGAAAAGGTGACAGGAAGGGCAGATTGCACCTGGCTGGCCAGTCCTTGTAATTTACATGTAGGGGACCACACACAGTAGTGGAACTGAAAGCTTGTTGGTTTGTCATAAATTTTAACAAGAATATGCCATTACTATTCCAGCCAGGACCCCTGGGCTTTCCAAGTATATAAATGCAAACATTGTCTGTCTTGTTGAATGACACTTCCTGACATAAAAAACAGCATGCTTACATCCAGCCAATGAAAATAAAGCTGTTGTTTTCTGTTGTCTCTCCCTGCATATTTATTGATCCAATTAAAGTGGTCCTACAGGGTATTAAAATATTTATCAATACTCTCCACAGATTGCATATCTTACGAAATATCCAGAAATCGCTTCTCCCAGTTTTATTTAGATTAGGTCCTATTAACATCAAATGTAGATTCTGACATTTTACTTATTAACAATAATATGGATTCAACCAAAAACACCAAAAAAGTGGTTTGTACAGGCAACATTTCTAGGTCAATTATACGAAGCAGAAATACTAAAAAACACTGCATAAGGCCAGACAAGGAGCATCCGTGTTGTCAGAAAACTTACTCTGTTCTTATCTGAAATACTTCAGCTGTCTGTTATGTCATTTATGTTATGGCGCCTACAATGGGCCAACCTGGTGCGATGAATCGCATTTGTCGTACATTGATGAATGTCATTGTCATGTGGACAGCTAGGAACATGTTGAGCATCAGTGGGATGCATTGGACCGACAAGTCCGATATACAGCTAGAAGTAGCAAATGCATCTAATATATCCCAGACCTTGACATGCACCATTTATATGAGATAGTCAGCATTATTCATGCTCATAAGCATTTAGATCATGGTTTGTATAAATGCACCACTTTTGGTTTCATGCCCGTTTTGCAGCTGTTTGGGAAAAAAAAATCCAGGTTTTTTCATGGACCATGTCACCTGCATACTCACCCAACTTGTCACTCATTGATCATCTTCGTGATGCTCTCGATCATCACACCAATATCAGACAACTTTACACAGAAGTTGAACAGTGGAGCATCATTCTACAGGCCAAAATCAACATCCTGATCAACGCTAAGGACATGTGTCGTCCTGCTATAGGCAATGTCTTTTCCATGTCCAGCCTTCGTCTTCAGGGTACCTGCGACTAATATAGCCTAATGAATCCATTTCACCTTTTGGACTTATTAATTTCTTTTCAATAATATCTTTGAGTTTAGGTTGATTGTTGAGTGTTGTATTTATATTTTTGTTGAGTACACATACAGACACACACACACACACACACACACACAGGTTTGTAATTATATCTTTGTCGGGACTCTCCATTCATTTCTATGGAGAAAAATCTAATCCCAACATGACAACCTTAGGCCTTACCGAGACCTAATCATAACCATAAGTAACAAAACAAAATAGAGACTTTTGGCAGTTTTAGTTTTTTGATTGCAGTCACAGATCTTTGTGGGGACCTGAAAACTGGTCCCCACAATGTCAAAATAAGAGGTTTTTATTACATTGTGGGAACTCTCTCTCTTTAGTTTTGTGAGCTATTTTGATTGTTGTCATTACCTGAGCCTTTGCTATTTTGGTTATCTGCTCAGTAATCTTTGCTAACTGATTCAGATCTTTGCTTGTGTGTTTCCTCCCGTTTCTTCGTTAACATATCAGTGTTTGGATTGTTTTGTTTCTTTGTCCTACTGGTACGTTTTTAGCTATGCATCCAAGAGAAATGGAACAAAATGGAATAGTGAAGTGTTTTCTCTGCATTTTTAAAATATAGAATATCTTTGATAATGTCTGTGAGCTCATCTCATGGTGAAAATAGATAGGTTTACAGTTTTCTGGAACTGACTCACTCTTGAAAGCAGCTTCAGCCAGGAGATGGAGAAGAACTCTGAATGGTCTGCAACCTTCATAGAAAAATGAAAACTCCAGCAGGTTTCATAATAAGAACATAGAAATTGTGATAATGGAACATTTGTAAAAATTTAAATATTTTCTCTTAAGTTCTACCTCATGACAGCAGTAGCAATACTATTATTGATGACAGTACTATCACTGAATAAATAAGGCATATGGGGGGAAAAAAGTGAAAAATTCAATTATTTGATTAATAATAAATGCAGATTAATATCTGCATTCAGGTTGCATTGCTTTCAGGTACAAAAATTTAATTTTAAAAATTGACAGAATCAAAGAATAAGGCAAGCCCTAAAAGGCACACACAGTGTAGGGAGGTTCGGAGGGCTACTGCACCACCACAGCTACACCACTGCAAGACAAGTTAGGAGGGAGGCAGTGCACTGCAAGTCCTAAAAGGTGGGAGAGCTGCTACACCACCACAGCTACACCACTGCAAGACAAGGTAGGAGGGAGGCAGTGCACTGCAAGTCCTAAAAGG
>JAOYFF010000039.1:5466706-5472703 GCA_025773925.1 Cryptomyrus ogoouensis | reverse complement strand
CAGAGTGGTGTGGTTGGGATGTGGGCGGGCAGGGGGGGGGGGGGGGGGGGGGGGGGAGAGTGGATGGATAGATAGACATGTAGATATCTTCCTAGATGGTGCCCCCACCTAGTCCAAGTCTTGGTTTTCCCACAGAGTAGATTCTGCAGTGAAAGTCAGCTTATGTCAGCCTTGTCTCCTTGTCAACCAGTGTTGCCTGCCTTGGTATTTCTGCGCCCCTTTGTAGAATCTGAGCAGCCGACCTGCATCCCTGCCAAGTGTAGCCTGCTGGGACACTGGTCTCGCTTTTTAGGCTACAGGTCCCCAAGGTGTGTTAAGAGACCCTGCCCAGGTGACTGTAGAGAGGCATGTCTGACCTACCATCTGCCTGCTCCGTTCCACTATGCAGGCTGATAAAGTATAAAAAGGCCAGAAAACAGCTCATTTTTGGACTGGAGGTGCTGCAGAGTTTCAAAAATCTTTGCATCATTTTTTTGAACAGCATACAAATGTCATAACAGGGAAAAGGCACATTTGGGAATTAAAAGAAATTGTCTGAGCAATTCCTGCCATTAAGCCACCTAAAACAACAGAGGGAACATACAGAATTCATTATTTGTAACCGGATCAAAAAAATCATCGAATGTCGAATAAATGTTTTTGTGAAGGACAGTGTACACTGCCAAGAAAACAGCATATAAGGACAATAACATACATTTTCAATTAATCAAACATTTCCAAATAATTACATCTCTAGTCAATTGAATGGGCTACTACTATTAATGAGGATATTAATATATTCACCATTTAGGAAACAATAAAAAATACATGAAACACATATACATCAGCCCTCCATGAATTGCCACCTTATCGTGGTGCCTCCAGGATCCTAGGAGCTATGATGTCGGGGGCAATTGCCCCTGGTAAGATCTCCCAAGGCAAAATTAGTCCTAGGTGAGTGGCCAGACTAAGTGTGATTCAGAGCACCCCCGTGAAGAAAAATAAAACAAGGGATAATGTTACCCCATTTGGATTGTGGAGACTGGGGCCCCGCACTGGAGACAGGCCTGGGCTGGGAGCTTGAGGGTGAGCACCTGGTGGCCGGGCTTCCACCCATGGGACCTGGCCAGGCATAGCCCGAAAAAATACCACGAGTCCAGCTGTGGGGGGTTGGGTGCAATGCAGATTGAGTGGTAGTCAAAGGCAGAGGCCTCAGCAGAGAAATTGTCTAAACTAGCTCTAAGTACATGGAACATAAACTCTGGTGGGAAAGGAGCCTGAGCTGCTGCAGGAGGTAGAGAAATATCAACTAGAAATCATCGGACTAGCCTTGATGCACGACTCGGACTATGGAACCGAACTCCAGGAGAGGAGCTGGACTCTATTCCACTCCCAGGGTTGCCCATGGTGAAAGGCGTCGAGCAGGGTTGGGGCTACTTGTAGGCCCTCGGCTCGGTGCCAGTGCGTTGGAGTTTACCCAACTAGTCGATATACATTCTCACCCTCACCTGTGGTCATGAGCTCTGGGTAGTGACCGAAAGAACGAGATTGTGGAGAAAAATAGCCAAAATGAGTTTCCTCAGCATGGTTGCTGGGCTCAGCCTTAGAGATAGGGGAGGAGCTCGGACATTCAGGAGGAGCTCAAAGTAGAGCCACTGCTCCTCTGCATCAAAAGGAGACAGTTGAGGTGATTCAGGCATCTGTTTAGGATGCCTCCTGGATGGCTGCCTGGGGAGGTGTTTCAGGCATGTTCAACCAGGAGAAGCCCTCGGGGGTTGCGGGTATCTGGGATTGCGGGTATCCTGGATAAAGACCAAGATCCAGGCATTTAATGACTTCTTAGGCACGGCCATCAGTAGTGTGTCTGTCTGCAGGGAGAATGTCGACCTCATGGAGAGATTTACCTCGGCAGTGACATTTATGTCTCTGGTGACTCTTCCTATGTATTCAGCAGATGGATTGGAAGAGTATGGGGGTCATGAGGTCGCTGGAAAGGGGGGTGTGACACTCGCGATGTCTTTGCAAGAAGACGAAGGTCCAAGTCTTTAGAGTCCTGGTGCTCCCTGTCTTGCTGTATGGCTGTGAGACATGGATGCTATCCAGTGAGCTGAGATGAAGACTGGATTCATTTGGTACTGAGTCACTTCAGAGAATCCTTGGGTACCACTGGTTTGACTTTGTGTCAAATGAGCGGTTGCTAGAGGAGTCCTGAATGAGGTGCATTACCTGTATTGTGAGGGAGCGTCAGTTACGGCACTACAGCCATGTGGCACGTTTCCCTGAGGGTGATCCGGCTCGCAGGATCCTCGTTGCTGAGGACCCAAGTGGCTGGACCAGGCTAAAGGGACGCCCACGTAACACCTGGCTGTGGCAGATGGATAGCCATTTCCGGAGCGTGGGACTGGACCGTGTATCTGCCTGGGGGGTCTCCGGCCAGGATCCCGAGGAGTTTTGCTCTGTAATGGGTACAGAAACGCACTGCATCAGCACATGCTCCCCAACCTGACCTGACCTGAGACTTTACAGAAACAAGTATACATTTAGTCAACTTCAACATTTTCACTCATTGCAGTTCAAAGTGTTCATAACCACTAAGTAGAACTATTAAGTAACTACTTAGTAGATATTACTAGGTATTAAATTTAACACTGAGTTTAATATTATGGTAGTAAAATGCAGAAAGTAAGATAACACCCTCAATAGGATGCCAATCCATCGGCGATTATATACATACACCCAGCCACACACACACACACACACACACACACGCACGCAATACAATATGTACAATACAGGACTGCCGATTACCTTTAGACTGTGGGAGGAAATGAAAAAGGGCCCAGAGGCCCCTTGCACAACATGGGGAGGACATGGAAGCTCAAACCCTGGACAGAAACAACAGTATTACATTCATCAACGACAGTGGAACAGCTCGTCAGACATGAAATGCACTGCTTTTGTATGATTTTGTATGTGGCTGATAACATTTAAGTGTCCAGACAAACGACAGTGGGACAGCTCGTCAGACATGAAATGCACTGCTTTTGTATGATTTTGTATGTGGCTGATAACATTTAAGGATCCAGACAAATGACAGTGGGAGAGCTAGTCAGGCATGAAATGCACTGCTTTTGTATGATTTTGCGTGTGGCTGACAATATTTAAGTATGCAGACAAACGACAGTGGGACAGCTAATCAGGCACGAAATGCACTGCTTTTTATGTGGCTGATAACATTTAAGCTTCCACAGGAATGGCAATGGCACAGCTAGTCAGATATGAAATGCACTGCTTATGTATGATTTTGTATTTTACTGATAACATTTAAGTATCCACATGGATGACAGTGGGACAGCTAGTCAGATATGAAATGTGTCATGAGACGTGAGACGAAAGACTCAAAGGCAGGTGTTTGGCGAAGAAAAAGGGGTTTATTGACCTGAATGGGAGCAGGGAAACAAATGAGACCGGGACAGGTCAAAAGAAGAAGGCGAGGAGGGGAAGGATATGGGCAGACAGGAGGAGCAACTTCAATAAACGGACTGGGGCTGACAGGACAAACAGGCACTTAAATACAAAGACTAATGAGGGGTAGGTAAGAAGCAACAGGCGTGACTCATCAGGACTCATTAGGGAGGAGACTGGAGGATCTGGCGGACATGATGGGCAGGTGTAACAAAATGCACTGCTTTTGTATGATTTTATATATGGCTGGTAACATTTAAGCATCTTCACAGATGACAATGGGGTAGCTAGTCAGACATGAAATGCACTGCTTTTGTATGACTTTGTATGTGTCCGTTAATATTTAAGCATCCAGAAGAATCAGCAAATCTCAGGCCACTCAGTTACCCTATGGCAACAATATAGTGCAAACTTCTTTAGTTAAAATGTGTAATATTTCAAAACCTCCTTGTTTATAAATTAATAGATTTGCATACACCACACATTCTCAGATCACAGACAAAGGTTTCTGCCTCCAGCACATTCCTTACGAGTCAGAGTGCCCTTACAGAAACTCTCTCCCTCCTGCTTCCTGCTGTAGCTTCTCTGTCATGGTCTGTTTCATGTACTTCTTTTTGATCCCAGGTTTCCTCTTGGTCCCTCAGTCTTTTTCGGTGTACTCTAATGACAAAAGCTAATAAATATTTACATGCATTATATCTGTGGTTAGTGAAGAGGTATATGAGATTTCCCTCTTATAATGAATGCAGTATTCAGAGCAGATTCATGAGAATCTGCTCATGTAAATCAGTGTCCCAATGGAGACTCACTTACCTACTAAGTCATTTATTATCCAGAAATCTCTGATGCAATGCTTGTAAGAGCTGAAACTTCCCTGAAGAGTTCACAACTTAGGCAATAGTATTTCTAGGTCCTATACATTTATTTGTAGGTCCCATAGATTTATTGACAGTGTCATAGATCATAGATTTATTTGCAGTACAGTACCTTGGTCACAGTTGGCTTGACAGGACAAATCACATGCTCCTTGCCAGTTACGGGTGACAACCGCTACAATGGTAAGGTGTGTTTTTCTATTGGAACTAATTTGCATGCCGTCTTTCTTTGTGTGTCCCTCTTTGCCCTGTGCAGAGTATGACTTTACTGGGGATTTCAGCCAGGTGCCCTGTGGTTCTGTTCAGGTATCCATTCTGCAAATCTATATCATTTAAGATAGGGCTGGATCTTTCTGGTACTTTGAGGAGCTTCTGCATAAAATGCAAATTTACATAAGAGTAGACAAGGATATCTTTAGACACAGATCACTCTTAATGAATTTTCTTTAGTTACTAACTAACCTTATAATACATAATTTTATGATATTTCAAAAAGGAAAGTGCTTTAAAAATATTTTTGATTTATATTTAATTTTTAATCCAAAAAGTTTTTTAAATTTAAAATCTTATTGCCAACTTATGTGAAATAGTTTTCTGAAGCTAAGGAATTACATATTTGATATTATTAAAAAAAAACAAAAAAAAAACAAAACACAATGAAAATCCAAAAGAAAGAAAACGAAAATTAAATTTGAGGCACTGTGAAACATACCATTTGGTGAATATATTTTATGATGTATAAGGTAACTGCATGCTTACATTTAAAGGGCATATTGGAATATTGCAGTGAAGTTGCATGATTCAAAATATGTTAGGGTACGGCACCAAAACACAGCATGGTCTAAAATATGAAATTCCAATGCTATCGTCGCATGACATTGTTCATGGAAGCTGTGGATGTTTCTCTAGATGCAGAGTGGCGCCCATGAGGGGGCACCACTGCAGTAGAATGATTCTCATTTATCGAGAAGAAAATCACATTTCTTGTTTAACTCTCCTTTTGATATTCTGCATTTGTCAGCCTCTATTAGCTTTACCGTTGCCCATTTTATTTTCGTACTCCCATGGCCAGTCAATCCAATAGGCGACACAGGCAGCAGCTTAGGGCGCCATCTTCTGAGGGGACGCCGATTTGCCAGCCAATTTCGCTTTGTCTCGGAGACAGGGGCACGGGTGGTAATGCTTGGCTAAGACCAGGATTACACACTCCGGAGGAGCTGGTTGTTTTGTATGATATTACCTATAATTATTTCTGGTTTGAAAGTCTGGATCTAATTTTATTTATTAATTTTACCGACCATTTTATCCAAAATGATGTACAATTGGCAGCATGGAGCAATTGCTGGTTATGGGCCTTGTTCTAGGGCCCAGCAGTGACATCAGTCATTTGACCTTGAGGTTTGAACTGGTGACCTTTCCAGTCGTGGGCACTGAGCGGCACAGCCATTCACCAAAAGACATTTTCTTTCTTCTCTTTATCTTCACAGGGTGGTGCTAAAATGCATGTGTCATTACTTATATTTTTAGCAGCTTATTCAGCAACTGCCCAGAGTAAGAGCAAGGCCTAATGCTTACTGGGATGTTAAAGCAATCATCCATGGGAGAGAGCGTGCAATAGCAGGATGCTTAGAAATCACGCTGGGCAGCACGCTGTGTGGTTTCAGGTCTTAATCTCAGA
>JAOYFF010000039.1:5459206-5461706 GCA_025773925.1 Cryptomyrus ogoouensis | reverse complement strand
TCTCAGGAAATACTTTGGTACCTTTTGTGTTTTGGACTCTTCTATTAAAAAGCGTTTTGTTTGAACTTTTTCCTTTAAGAAGATTTTAATATACTTTTTATTGTAGTCTGACTGCAAGTATGCTCTAGCATGAAAATCATTACTGGCTGAAAAGCTGATGGTGAATCTTGGGGTAGTGTCATGGAATACATATATACACTGAAGAGCCAATACCGTCTGTCCTGTGCCCACTGCAGCCTCAGCTGTCTGTGTTTGGCTGACAGGAGTGGAACCTGACATGGTCTTCTGCTGTTGTAGCCCATCTGCTTCAAGGTTTGACGTGTCATGTATTCTGAGATGCTTTTCTGCTCACCACAGTTGTGCAGAGCGGGTATCTGACATACAGTGGGCTTCCTGGCAGCTCGAAGTGGTCTGGCCTTTCCCCCCTAACCTCATCATATTGGTATTTCCCACAGCAGAATTGTCAGTCACTGTGTCTATGTATGTACAGTATGTATGTATGTATGTGTGTATATACACACACACACACACACACACATGCAGTATATATATTTGTTTGTTTGTTTCTCACACCATTCTGACTAAAGTCTAGAAACTTTTGTGTGTGAAAATCCCAAAAGATCAGTAGTTACAAAAATACTCAACACAGCCCATCTAGCACCAAGAATCATGCCGCAGTACAAATCACAGGCATATTCCCCCCCCCCCCTCCCCCATCCTGGTGTTTGATGTGAACATTAACTGAAGCTCCTGACCTGTATCTGCATCATTTTATGCACCGTGCTGCTGCCACATGATTGGCTGATTAGATAATTACATAAGCAGGTGTAAAGTGCTCGGTGACTGTTTGTATAAACCGGCTGCATTATATTAATTTCATTCTTAATGCTTAAATAAAATGTTAATACTGGAGTAAAGAAAAAAGACATTTATGTACAGGATGAGTAATTTAATATAGTGTGTTGTGCTGTAAATAGTGTGTATTACTCTTTGCTTCTAGGCAATAACAAGCAGAAACAGGCCATGCAAAACACATTGTGTGTGTATGGGGGAGCTGTGTGTATGGGCTGGCCGGAACTGAGCGCTCATTCCCAATTCAGTGCCACTGGCCCTGAATTCTGGCCCTGAATTCACCATCAGATGGTAAATCTAGTCATTTCTGCCCATCAATTCATATGAATTTTCTGCTGAGCTGATTTGACTGATTTAAGAACCCCGAGTGGGGGGGCCAGAGGTCTTTCCTTCTCCCCGCTTGGGGGGTTCCTCTCCTCTATTGCCATCTGCCTTTCTTCCCTTTTGTTTTGTGTTACTTTCTCTTAGTGATGTTTTAATGTATCACAACACACCCGTGTAAAGTGTATCAGGGTGACTGTTGTGAAATGTGATATATATATATATATATATAAAATTGTACACTGGTCATTTAGGAAATATTTTGAGTAGAGAGGTGAAAATAAAAATGACTGTATTGTGCTGTATTTGTATTTGATAAACCTGTGTTGCATGTCTACATTACATAAAAGAAGTACAAAAGAAATGGTAGACTTTCAAAATCCCACTAGAGCAGTAATATTGATGCGAGTTTGATAATTCATCAATATATGATTTTATTACCAATCTGAATCTGTATTATCATGTAAATATGACACAACAATTTACCCAACACCACAGAACTGCTGAATTCTGAATACGATTGGTCATAAGGTGTTGATTAATTTTTACACATAGTGCCAGTCAGTATATAATCATAGTAGGAAATCAATGTGCAATTATAAGCTTTAATTAAAAGTAATATTACTTAAAATTGCAGACATAGAACTCAATGTAAAAGTCATGGGAACTATGAAAACAGAAATTGCTACAAATCACTAAGACAATAATGCTTCATATTTAATACAAAAATGATTTACTGATTTATTGCATTTGTAGGCCACTCATACTTCACAGACCCGCCTAAATGAGGTGGTACACAAGTTTGGTGTTACTAATCGGTAAAAACAGGATAATTCTACGTTCTTTGGACAAATAAGTAGCAGTTATGCAAAAAAGAAATCTTATCACAGCCCTTCAGGTGTCGGGGAAAACTGTTGACTCCATAAATTGCAAACAGCATGCAATTTTACAAACTTCATGTGCATGAACTGCATTAGGAAACAGACACAAAATACAACACAGAACATGCACACTGCACACACACACAAGCAGAACATACACACTGCGCACACACACGAGCAGAACATGCTCACTGCACACACACACGAGCAGAACATACACACTGCGCACACACACGAGCAGAACATACACACTGCGCACACACACGAGCAGAACATGCTCACTGCACACACACGAGCAGAACATGCTCACACATACACAACGCAGGGATTGAACTGAAACACTCAATACTGGAGGCATGATTCAACAGCACTACCCACCGAGCTACCTGCACCAAGGTGGGGGTGGGGTGCATGGGGGGGGGGGGGGTAATTCTATTGTGAAAATG
>JAOYFF010000039.1:5448613-5459106 GCA_025773925.1 Cryptomyrus ogoouensis | reverse complement strand
GTGGGGTGCATGGGGGGGGGGGGGGTTATTTCATTATGTACAGTAATATAAAATGGGCCAGTGAAGTTAAATTAACATGCATGTCAGAAAATTGAAAATTTGACTGAAATGCTGCAGTTGGCTAAACGAGGTACCCTGCTGTTCCGAAATGGATTCCCACTTGGATTCTAACCCTTTCACTAAGGTACATTCATATTTTAAAATAAAACACGCTTGTAACAATTATTGGAATTCTAATGAAGAAAATTTAATTTCATTCTCATTCATATTTAAGTGTTTGTATATGTAGTGTAGCAGATTTCATGTGGTCAGTCAGTCTGTAATATAAACAGACTGACCATAGAGATGAACGTTTCGGTGACTGCTACCGCACCCAGAGTGGCCCCTGTACTGGGGCGGGGGAGGGGGGGTCGTGTCCAAGCCTTTTCTACATGCTTGGTCAGGAGGAGAAGATGAAATGTCACCAATTAAACCTTCTGAAAGTATAAAGTAGTCCATGTGAACTGCTCTCCGTGCGTTTGCGCTGCTGAAAAGCCTCACTCTTTTGTGACTCTCTGAGCAGTTACTCAGCTGTTACTACCGCCTGGCTCCTGACTGTGACGCAAAAGGGAGGCAGAGAGTCTTTTATCAGCCTATTTATTAATTATGTGGAAAAATCAGACATCAATAAAAAACGACCAATAAAAAAAAGGCATATTGGTCGGTCAAAGACCACAGGTGAAGCCCAAGTTATACATGCAAAAAATGAATGTGGATTCTGGGAGAGCGGGGGAAGAGCTGCATGTTTATTAGCTTTGTAGCAAAGACCCAAACCAGCCAATTACCCCAGTAATCATGGGGAAGCACCCACCCCTGAGCACTGACTCCACCCTGTGCAAGAGACAACAAACATGGTGGATAGCATAAAGACTGAAGCCACATTCCTGTTTTTCCTGCCCATCAAGGCCAGTCAGTAGCAGAGTAAACCACTGAACAAACAACCAGCAACTATACTTAAATAAAAGGGCATCAGCCTGTGACTGAGAACTTAGTGCCTGTGTGACCAATATATACTGCAGTTTGTCAAATAAATTATTTTTAAACTTCCCTTTTGCTTTAATTCCAAACGAAACTGACTCATGGTTAATGCACATATAAAACACACTCACACTACACCAAAGTACTGTGGCTGAAATATTTCAAGGTACCATTTTGTACTAAAATTCCTGCTGGACTAGATGCAATCCCCCAGGTTTAGTTTTGATACTGTTGCAAGTCCAAATATCAAAGGGAAGCTTGTGGAGTTAAGAAGGTGTCAAATTTTGAAGAGCTAATTCTTTTGACATGAAAGAGACTATGGCTCACTCCAAGAACACTTAATCACCTGAATTATTGAACAAGGCTTACAGTGTGCCGCTAGTTCCAAGACAGGATATACATTTGTCACGTTAAAAATATGTGGGAGTTTTTTTCTGGTTCTTCCCTTTCTTATTCATAATGATATATACTTAAATGAGACACATTAATTAAACTTCATCCAAAAGAGGCAAAATGACGACCTTCTCAGATGATTAAGGGTTTTAGGAGACCAATAATTTCCATAATCTTGCCTATTATATTTATCACTTAATAAGTAAAATCTTAATATGTTGCATTTTGATATTAGTTCCCCATTGAGATAAAATCAGAGACTGGGTGGGTAAAACTTTTCATTGGTGCCTTTCCTGTTTTGTGAAGCAAACACTGGTAAGTCATTCATGGCCTATTTTCACCCGACGAGAAAGTACTCTGGTCTTAGTGATGCGATCCATTATTATGGCTTCTTATTACGATGTGTATAATTCAAAAACACACATTAAAACTGCAACACCTTTGAATCATTTTCATTATTTATTTCTTGAATGTGTTTTCCTCCTGTGCTATTTTCCCACCATGTCGTCCTATAATGTGCAGCTTTAAATTCAGTAACAGAGACATTAGCTCCTGTCTAATTTCCCCTACAACAACAGGCTCGACCACCTGCTCCAAGCTGTACACAATTTCTATCCTGCTGTTGCCACTAGAATAATAAAACAGAAAAGTTGAAAATTGATTAAATCTGTGGTGGTTTTTTTGTAGCTAAATGTGACAAAAGCATGTCAAGTAGCACTTTTATTTGTGCATAAAAAGGAGCACAGGTGGGCAATGAAGCTGATGGGGACCCGAACAGCATAGTATAGAATTTTTGGGTTTTCATGGGGGAGGGAGGCTCTTTTAAATTCAGCAACGCTGTTGTGACTTTGCTCTGAATCCTTGAGGGTTATCTGTATTCTTACATTGTTCTGGCTCCAGGTCCCCTGCCACTTCAAGTTTCTCCTTTGTAGAAAAGGAGGATGGTGAACTTCACCCTTGCATCGATCAGCAGGCTATCAATGACATAACTGTTCCGTGACCCTCTCCCCCTGATCCCCACTGCTTTGAAACATCTCCAGACTCTCACTATCTTCACCAAATTAGACCTTCACAGCGAATAAAATCTCATCCTGATTTGTGAAGCGGATGAATGGAAAATCTACACCAGGCAGCTCTATATATAACTGGTAATGTGCTCTCTGTATCCTAGTCATTTCATAAATGAAATCCTAAGAGACATGGAATTATTAAACTATATCCTGCAGACTTTGTGAAAGCAACCTGTATGCCAGAACTGAGAAGGTTGAGTTTCACAAGGCCACCATATTGAGACCAGGGGAAGTTTATAAGGCAATAATAGTATATCTGCTGTATGTAGCCGACCCAAACTCAGTTTGGTTAAAGACCTGCAGCATTTCCTCCATTTTGTGAAATTCTGCAGAAGATTCTTCTGTAACTGTAGCACTGTTACTGCCCCATTTGCCTTTTGTCATGTGCAATAATACTGAAAGGGGTAATAATACTGAAAGGAGTAATAATACTGAAAGGAGTAATAATACTGAAAGGGGTAATAATACTGAAAGGAGTAATAATACTGAAAGGGGTAATAATACTGAAAGGAGTAATAATACTGAAAGGGGTAATAATACTGAAAGGAGTAATAATATTGAAAGGGATATGTGGGGAGACTCAGCTCAAGCTGCATTGCAAAAACTTATGCAGCTGTTCCCTTTTGTCATTCTGTTTGTCATCGGACACACTCTACACTTTTTCTCTTTGTGTTCTACACTTATAAGCTCCCCCCCATAGAGAGAAGTTGAGGTAATAAAGACGGAAAGGCTGGCTATGACTCTGGGACGTGAAGAGTGGAGGCATTAGCTGGAGGGAGCAAATCAGCCTTTTGTGCTTCTGACAGATCACCGAACCCTGGGGAATATTCAGGAAGCAATGAGGTTGACCCCACAACAGGCTCACTGGGCCCTGTTCTTCACTAGGTTCAATTGCTGATGTGTCTTCCAGGAATAAATAATAGCAAGGCTGACACGCTTTCCTGCAAATGTGAAGCCCCATAGTTCTCCATAATCCCCGTAGTGTTCCCTGAAACCATCCTACCTATGGTAAATCCCTCTGGCATAATGGCATTAGATGGGAGATCATGCATATCATCCAGGGGTCACTCAGAACCCCAAACCCATGGGCCTGAATGTGCCTCCCCATACAAACGATGTGGGGGGGGTCCTATATCTCCTGCACACGCATTGCAGGTACTCAAGCTGTAACTTATTCCACAGACTGGCTCACATATACATGTGGATTTTTCAAACAGCTCTATCTTCATTAAATGGATGTGTGTTCAATCACCTTTTTAGGGCCTTTTGAATAGCACATGACATTTTTTATGACTGTGGACCTCAGTTCATGTCTTGGGTATGGATCTTTGACCATCTTGAAGTGACTTTCAGTCTCTCTCCCAGATACTGTCCCCAAACTAATAGCCAGACTGATCGATACAAATGTGGTCAGGTGCTTTTTGAGACAGCCTGCTCCTCCAGCCTGGCTGATAGGCGTTGGTGGAACATACAGAGAATTCCCAAGTTCAAACGTCTAACCCCCTTCCAGTGTGCTCTAAGCTACCAGCCGCTGCCATTTCTGCGTGAGACGACATAGCCATAGAGGGGTGTTTAAAGGGCACGGCAAACGGCCCATGTTCTGCCACAGAGAGTTACCGAGATGAAGCGGCAATTTCCTGATTACTGCTATCACCTTAGTCCCAGTTTCCACCCTGGACAACAGGATTGTTTGTCCATTCAACCTCATGCCGACCATCTGAAAAGCTGAGTCCCTGATAGAGGGTCCTTTTAAGATCATTTAGCGTATCATTCACAGTTACTACTCAGTTATTGCATTTCACTTACAGCCCACATATAGCTACTTGGTCTTAATTTTAAGTGTCATGAGCCTGTCTGCTTCTAAACCTGCCTCTCCTCTAGATATTAGTGGGGCATCTGCTTACTTAGTCCATGCCATACTGGACTGTAGGCAATGCAGCAGTCAGTTGCAGTACCTGGTAAATTGGAAAGGCTATGGCTCTGAGGGTCAGTCTTGGGTCCTGGATCTTTCCCTCACTGCATTATATTACAATGTGGGGACCAAATGTCCCCCACAATTTGATAAAAACCTGTTATTTTGACATTGTGGGGACCATTTTTCAGGTCCCCACAAATATCTGTGAATGCAATCAAAAACACTAATTAACTAATGTGTCTCATTTAAGTCTCATATTTAGTTTGATTACTTATGGTTAAGGATAAGGCTGGGTAGAGGTTAAGTGTGCTGGGATTACAGTTTTCCCCATAGGGAAGAATGGAGAGTCCCCACAAAGATATAATTACAACCCCTGGGTGTGTCTGTGTGCACATGTGTGTGTGTGTGTGTGCACGTTTGTGTGCCCATTGTGTGTGTTGGGAGTATGCAGGGTGACTAGCACGGTGGGCAGTGTGTATGCGTTGTGTGTGTGAGTATGTGTGTGTGTGCATGCGTTGTGTGTGTGTGTGTGTGTGTGAGAGTATGTGTGTGTGTGTGTGTATGTGTGTGGTACAGGTGCGATAAATACCGCCTGGTGGTTAAAATTATGACTGTCCCCTGCCTCGTCAATTGTCTCAAACAGCACGACCCATCTGCACACTACAAAATTTTTCCCATCAGAATGTCAATCCATTGCTAACAATAACAGAAGATGACTTTCAGTGCTGGATGAATTTGCCCACCTTATTAATTGGCGGAATAGCATTTAAACTGTCAATTTGTTACTAATTATCCTTGCTCAACATTCTACTAATTGGTTTAACTCACTAAACTCAGTATCTAAATCTCAGTGGAAAAAGAAGTACTATACCTCATTAAATGGACTTTCTTAGACTAAGAAAATAACCACAGTTAGAAATCGAAGTGTAAACAATCTGTATTTGACTTGCCGTTCCTTAGCATAGCTAAAAAACACTCCAGCTGCATGACAAATATTGTACAACTCAAAATGCAAAAAAAAAAAAAAAAAAAAAGTAAAAACATCTCCATGTAAATATATACTCACTTACCACACTGAAAAAAATCCTTATCTAAAATATCTCCAGCTACAATTGGTAATTAATTCTAAACTCCACATAGAATACGGAATAATCGACAACTGGTCATATTAACAGAAAAAAAATGAAAAGGTAAATTCAATTGAATTCTTAAATTGTGACATTATATTATTATGTTCAACTATTGTGTTCACACTAAACAAATAAATATTCTCATTGACCGACATGCCAAAAATCTATAACTTTTATCAGCAGCAGGTTGTGAAGCAAATGGTAAATGTCATAGTCGAGTCGGCAGAAGAACACTGCAGCGTGTGCCAAAGGATGAAATGTTCTGATTAGGGTAACAGTAGATAACTGTTTGAAAATGTAGCTTAGTCATACACATGGGCAAAGAGCTTCCGTGCTTTCAGACGACTGTATCTCTGAGGAATGTCTGTCAGTCTCCAAGTCTTCTGATTTTTCTATATATTTCTTTATTATTATTATTACAAGTACCCCCCAGTTGATATTTATGGATTTAATGGCACCCTGCTTCATGAAATACACTCCAATAAGATATCGAAATATACCACAGAGGCTGGGTTACTGAAACCAAAAGATGACCTCGGCCATTGCTGCTGCTGCCAGGACCATAGAGGGCTGCTGCATTATGAACTCATAATACAAACAAAGAGAAAAAGCTATCAAGTATATAATAATGATTCTGTTCTGAAGTAAGGGAAGACACACTTAAGACATCACCACAGACAATGGGGATTAGCATCCGTCACGTCATAGTGAGTCAGGTGTTTACATCTGCTGAGGTCATTTATCCCCCGAACATCATTGTTCCTCCTGATTATTTTTACACATCACTACATCCTTTGTTCACAACAGTCCCAGCCGCCTGTGCTACAGTTATGTACAGTATTTTCACCATATAGTCCAGGCCAAAAAAAAATTTTTTAAATAGCTCACTGCCTTCTGTTCAGTTATTCAATTTGGAATCACCTAGAGAACATTTTGGGTCCTTTCCACAAAACTCCCAGTGTCATGTGATTTAGTCTTGGTGCTGAGTTGCTTTTCCTGGAATGATGGGCACAGCATACATGTCCTCACGGTACAGCGTCAGGCCCTGTGAGATACACAACACTAATATAGTAGCGACTTTGGGAACCACAGATATCGAATAAGAAGTTTGTTATACTGCCTGTTAATTCCCTCCTCCGTGCACTGATGCATATGCACAATGGTTTTATCTGTAGTAGTAACAGCAGGGGTTGGGCCTTTAATTAGAAAGAATTATGTTAATAGCATTGTAGGGAGTTAGGAAGACTGATAATGTATCCTCAGCTATGCCCGTTGCGACAATGTGGTGTATAAACAATTTAAAAAAACTTACTTTAAACGCTTGGTTTGCTACAGACATAAATGTTTGACAGTTATCTGTTTCTTATGCTTTGATCAATGTCTGCATTTAGCTATACTAGCGAATAAATAATAAAATGATGCTAAGCTTA
Organism: Cryptomyrus ogoouensis; assembly: GCA_025773925.1. Lineage (NCBI taxonomy): Eukaryota > Metazoa > Chordata > Actinopteri > Osteoglossiformes > Mormyridae > Cryptomyrus > Cryptomyrus ogoouensis. Next base: position 5,452,151 of record JAOYFF010000039.1, on the reverse strand, counting down.
TACTTTTCATATCATCATGCATTTAAAAAACATGAATGATTTTATTTTTTATTTTTTTAAGGGTAGGGAAACCAAAACATATAGCAGCAGAAAATATCTGCCTTTTGTGTTTTACTTCGCTTTACTAAAGAATGAGACACCTTTCATTCTTTTTTGCTGCCCTTAGGACACAAAGACAGAGGGAACCATCATGTAACATCTTAGTGTTTTATCTCTTATTTTTATATCTATTTTTTTCTTTGTACTTATGTAACAAAAAAAAACCCTTCAAGGTTCTTTGTTCTGCAGCTTCTTCCACTTGAACAAAGTGATTGAACAAAACATTTAATTACAAATTCAATTGATTTTCCCTTAGCCTTTTGAAATGATTTTCATTAAGTTATTCATGAAGTAACAGGTAAATCAGGCTTTTCACTGAGCTACATGAAAAGCATAATCCTTTTGATAGCAGTTCTGCTGTCTGCTTTTAGACGACACGTAATGAAATGTCTAACAATAATTGAGAAGCGTATGTAAGAAATATGTGAAGCTGAAGAGATTTATTTATGTGACTTGCTGAAGAACCTGAGTTATTAACATATGTTTCCGAGAGGATCAGGCTTTGGTTTGTTATATAAATTAATCATAGGAAACCACAAAATCATTGCTGCACCTCAATGACACAACTGAAAACTGGAAAAAGTTATGCTGCTTAAAACAGTTGGTTAGACACTTTCCTGTTCATCTTTCTTTTTGTTTATGCAGCCATGTTTCCACTTTCCTATTTGTTGTGACCGCCAGTGGCGTACGGTGTGTACGTTGCGTGTGGTGCGTACGGTGCGTACGTTGTGTGCGGTGTGTACTGTGCGTACTGTGCGTACGGTGCGTACGTTGTGTGCGGTGCATACTGTGCGTACGGTGCGTATGTTGCGTGCAGTGCGTACTGTGTGTACGGTGTGTATGGTGCGTACGTTGTGTGCGGTGCGTACATTGCATGCGGTGCGTACGTTGCGTACTGTGCGTACGGTGCGTATGTTGCGTGCAGTGCGTACTGTGCGTACTGTGCGTACGGTGCGTACGTTGTGTGCAGTGCGTACTGTGCATACGGTGTGTATGGTGCGTACGTTGCGTGCGGTGCGTACGTTGTGTGCAGTGCGTACTGTGCGTACGGTGCGTACGTTGTGTGCAGTGCGTACGTTGCGTACGGTGCGTGCCCCCGGGCCCAGGTCCTAAAAAGGCCCATTGTGCTCCTCGCTGAAATTCTATGTCAGTATAGAGCTGTCACTGTGTACTATGTGTTGTTATAATGACAATACAACTGCAAATAATGAGTGAAAATAGAAATATATACCATACAACAACTAATTTAACTTTTGGTGTGATCAAATATAATTGTTGCTTTATCAACGGTCAATAATAATTAGAGTTTGTTACGATTTCTGCTCTGTTTTCCATACCGAAGAAATATCATGCAGAGGATCAATTCAGAAACGAGAGTTTTCTTTATTTCTGTTTCCCGCCTTGCCACTGCTCACAGCACCACCAACAATGTAGCATACAATTTTTTTTCCTTATCACGCCAACTCAAACAAGAACATCACTTAATACAGGAGCGTATTATATGCAATAGACTTGCACATGAATATTGTGATCGCAAAACCAAATATACATATATATATAAGTGCATGTAATTTTTTGTACGCTACATCGTACAGTTCAACAAAAATAATAAACAATGTAAAAACATTGTGACAGATGAGGACATATAATTTAACAGAGTTCTTTATATTTTTATTAAAATGTCTATGGACTACTTTCATATTTGTTTTGGCTCAGTCACAATATGAATTACTGATGAGAAATGCATTCTGGGATATGGTCACTACATCATTTGATGTACAGTAAAAAAAGTAGTAAGAAAAAGTGCTTGTGGCAGTGGACTGTTTGGCTTGTGTGGACTAGCTAAAGATGAGTGAAGCAAAACAAAAGAGTGGAGCTGAAAAAGAGAGAGTAAAGTGACTTATTTAAGGAGGAATATGAGGCAGGAAAGACTGAGTGGATTGTCTCTGCTCTCGGTAGAGTGTCCAAGAGCAAGACAACTGTCATCAACAGTCAGTGAGCAGCCCGGAGAATCGAGCAGCCCGGAGAATGAATGCATTTCTGGTTTTTTATTGTGTGGGGTTTGGGAATCTTTTTTCCGTCTTCGTTGTTATTCACTTCCAAATCTGTCAGTGGTGTAGCAGAGTATTTAAAAGGCATAACACAATTTTTTCAGTTGTTGCTGAGCTCATGAGGCGGTAAGTTTGGATAGGGAAAAGTTTTACATTTCTGGATCAGTGGATTTTAGGCAATTGCTCTGTCAGTGATGCTGAACTCTGTGTGAATAGTATTAGCATTGATTGTTGCTGACTGCTTTCCAAGTTAGATATACTATGGCATGATGTGTGTGTATGTGATCAGAATGGAGAAAGGGCCCAACTTGCTACAGCCCTGTAATCATTGTAAATGTGTACTGTATGTATTTGAAATGTATGGTGTTTCCTACTTTCAGTCTTACAAGCTGTTTTCTGTCTTATGAAACCTGATATTTTGCTGTCTCAAAATATTCTCTTACATTAGTGTAGCAACACTTTCTACTGTATTCCGCCCCATCACAGGAGGTGGAGGGGGACTTGGATTAGTCTGCCTTGCAGGTCCAGTATGATCTGTATCTGGGGACCCAGAATCTTTAGTGACTCCTTTTTTCATCTCACCTTATGGCAGCTGTCATATCTTCCAGTGCATCTTTTGTCTTTTTATAATTTGGACCTGAAATGCATACATCTTCTACATTTCAGAATGGATGTATTAATGTCATATGACAACAGCATTAATACATAAATTAGGGAACAGAAAAAAATATATGGAATTTTGCCTGAATTCCTCTATGTCTATACAACAATGCATGCCTCTCTGCACACATATTGTGTGTCCTCTCAGTCTTAATTGACATTTTGTAAGACAGATGGCTTGCTGAAAGTGCAGCACAATGATTGATAACTGCAAAATTTGGCTATATTCGACTTTGTGTCATCTGTTAATTTGACTGTCAATGATTCATATTTAAGCTGTAATTTACTATTGGGAAGAAAGCACTACAAAGCTGTGTTACTGTTATTTTCCATGAACATGTTCCTTCAGAAAATAATAAATGGAATGGATTCATTCTTTGAGCCCCATTGGTTGTGATGGGTTGGTGCCCCATCCTGGGTTGTTCCCTGCCTTGTGCCCTGTGACGGGTTGGCGCCCCGTCCTGGGTTGTTCCCTGCCTTGTGCCCTGTGACGGGTTGGCGCCCCATCCTGGGTTGTTCCCTGCCTTGTGCCCTGTGACGGGTTGGCGCCCCATCCCGGGTTGTTCCCTGCCTTGTGCCCTGTGACGGGTTGGCGCCCCATCCCGGGTTGTTCCCTGCCTTGTGCCCTGTGATGGGTTGGCGCCCCATCCCGGGTTGTTCCCTGCCTTGTGCCCTGTGATGGGTTGGCGCCCCATCCTGGGTTGTTCCCTGCCTTGTGCCCTGTGATG
>JAOYFF010000039.1:5432400-5447983 GCA_025773925.1 Cryptomyrus ogoouensis | reverse complement strand
CCATCCTGGGTTGTTCCCTGCCTTGTGCCCTGTGATGGGTTGGTGCCCCATCCTGGGTTGTTCCCTGCCTTGTGCCCATAGCCTCTGGGAAAGGCTCTGGACCCCCGTGACCCTGAACAGGACAAGTGGATACAGAAAATGCATGAATGGCAGAGGGGGGAAACATTCTTTAGTAATTTCACTTTACTATTCAAATATGTACAATATGAACATGCTTTAGGATGTCATTGAACAATTCTACCTTCAAGACAAAAACTTTCTTTTGCCAAAAAATAATATTTTGTTCAACAACCTTGTAAAATGAATGTAGGCCCATCACTGATATGGTATAACATTTGCCAGAGTAATTAAACATATTCTTTAAACATACAAAAAAAATAATGAATTCTCTGCAATTCATAATGTTCAGTCTATTTCACTGTATGAAGATATTAGTGTATTATATTTACTGTTGGAATTGGTGTCATACACATGGCAAATTATGAGTCTGAGTGGTGTGTAATTCTCACCAGATTGTGCCTAAGTTATATTACAGATATCGTCACTTGTCATGATACAACCATCAGATACTGCTCTACAGAACCTTGCATCTATAATCTCAAGCCTACCTTCAGTGTCTGTAGAATTTCACCTTTCTAGCATATGTGCAGTGGGTTGTGTGCAATGGGTATTTTCTAATTGACTTGATCAAGTTATTTACTCTAATTTCAAGAAAAAAATGTTTTTGATTTTGATGTACCCTCAAAATGAAGAATAATTTTTTGTATTGGGGAACAGTTGTAAGCTACCCAGTGATACATCCTGAGACTTTGCGGGATCCCCCCATAGTTGCTGGGCGTCATGGCCGGCCTGTACTCTGGCACTGTGAGTGCTGTGCGAAGTGGAGGTCGAACTTCTGTGTTCTTCCCAGTGCATTCAGGGGTTCGTCAAGGGTGTGTTTTTGCTCCTGTTCTGTTCCATGCTTGCATAGACTGGGTGCTGGGCAGGGTCGTGGGGTCCAGCAGCTGTGGGGCATCTGTTGATGAGGTAAGATTTATTGATCTTGAATTTGTCGATGATGCTGTGATCTATGCGGCATCAATGGAGGCTCTGATCGGGGCTCTCGAGAGACTGAGCACGGAGTCTGAGTTTCTGGGTTTACGAGGATCCTGGATCAAAACCAAGATCCAGGTCTTTAATAACTTCTTAGGCATAGCTGCCAGCTGTCTGTGGAGAGAGTGTCGACCCCGTCGTGGTTCACTTACCTTGGCAGTGACATTCATGTTGATGGTGACTCTTCCTATAAAGTCAGTAGACAGATTTTGAGAGCATAGGGGGACATCAGGTTGCTGAAAAGGGGTGTGTGTCACTCCCATTGCCTTTGAAAGAGGACAGGGGTCCAAGTCTTTACAGTCCTGGTGCTCCCTGTCTTGCTGTATGTCTGTGAGACATGGATGCTATCCAGTGACCTGAGACTAAGTCCTTAGGTACCGCTGGTTTGACTTTATGTCAAATGAGTGGCTGCTGATGGAGTCCAGCTGCAATAGTGCTGGTTGTAGTCATCAGCACTGTGACTGTGGTTATCCACTGTAAGCATTGACTTTCTACAAGTATATAGGCATACAATTTCAGTAATTGTTGTTAGTTTTTATTTAAAGAGGGTTCAGTTGTTGAAACTGCCACTGCAAGGCCTTCAGAATCACAAATAAATGTAAATACAGAAACAGGTGCAGGCATTCTAAGAGACGTGACTTAAATTTTATTACTGTATGTGTACATGTTTCTAGTATTTATGTTTCTCATCAGTTTTACGGAAAAATTTTAATTACTTATGTAAATTGTGAAGACTTATTTATATGTTGCCAGTTTTGCATTTTTTTCTTGCTTGATCTGTTTAATTTTTGATGACTGGTTTACTGAATGACAGATAGATGATTTTTTAAAACATGGTTATCGGGTGTTTGGATGTGCTTGGTGCCTCATCGTCATCTCTCAAAATCATGCAGAAAGGTGTGAAATTATTTTGGCATCAAAGACCAAAATGTTTCATTATCAGTTCTCGAAAACCCAACTTTACAAAGACTGCACTGCATTAACAAGGAATAATGGTTATAAAAAGTCATTCTTTTTCCCCAAAACGTATATATACTGTACACAATCTAAATCAAATATTACTCTATTGATCCTCAACAATACATAGAAAGGTCAAGCAGTGTTTGAAAATATTTTGTCTAGCTGATGATTCATCCAGCAGTGATGGATTACATGGTGTGTAAAATATCGGTTTGCATTTTGCCACCAGAATATGACTAAAGCATCAATATTTTACACATTAGTGCTTTCTGTGGTAGAAGTGGGAAAAGCTGGGAAGGCTGTAAAGCCAGTTAGGGCAATGTCAGAGATTAATTGACTGCTGAGTCTGACTTTTTGCTGAAATTAAATATTTAAGGAACAGAAAGAGAGAGGGAGGTTTAGGGTTTACTGTAGATGTTGTTTCCTGTGAGATATGAATAATGAATTTCTCATGTTGGAGAAAGTGGGAAATCGAAAGCACATTAAACAAGTCTAACACCCTCTTTTTATGTATAACCATTAAACATACATAGGCATCCGCTCATATGTTGAGTTTCTATTGTTTTTGAAATAATTATATCAGTATTTAGAGAGAACAAACACAAATGACATGAAGATGCAATGATGTTCTGTGTTTTGTTAGGTGTTCTGGGCCTGATGGGCCTGATGGTCTCTGGGAGGGGTCATGCTTTAGGCCTCAAAAGATTTTTTATAGAAAAGGAAACTTTCATTGTCCACACAGATATGTACAATGAAATATGTAAGGCCTATAACTGATCGCAAATGACAATGTATACTGTGTATACATGTGCCAAATCCTGTAACTAGATGTGATTGCTTTTCCGTGATTATTTTTAGTGCTATTTTTCAATAAAAATATTATTTTGTCTTTTCAAGCTATTTTATATATTTGATCGATTGTTTTGGAACAATAAAAAAATTTAATTATACAACAGTCAGTTCCGACCAAGTAACCTGATTGGACAAGAATTGATCTATGAGTCCTGTCATCAGAGTATACCTCCCCTCAGATGTATCACTCTGCTTTGCAGGTGTATCTAAAGACCATTATATTTCAATTTAAATGATGCAAAGCTGTTGGGAGCAAAAGAGTTGTCTTGCGTTGGAATATTTGTGTTGCTTGGCAACAAGTTGGCTGGTGGGAACAATTTATTTTTTTGCTGTTACCTTATAAATGCTACTCAATTAACTGTTGTATAAAAGCAATAACATGCTGGAAGTCTCACGATTTTACTCCAATATTTCACGCCTGTGATTCGGTCCCAGGCACGAGTCTGCAGGCCGAGCGGCAAAGATAATCACAGCCGTGATATACTGGAGAACAACTGCACAGCTTCAGGTTTGTTATTGCTTAAGTATAATGTTAATCCCGGACAAGACAGGTTGTGATGTTGCTCAGAAAACATGTGTGAAACACCTTGGTGGCAATTGGCAGGCAGGTCAGCTGCCGTCTGCTGGATGAGAGAAGAGCAGGTTCTCCACTCTGGATTGACAGTTCTGATTTACATCCTTCCTCCCCAGGGATGAACGAAACACATGATAGGTTGGCATTATGCAGAAGTGATAGTCAAGAGCAATGACAGATGATAGAGCCAAGTAGCCTTCTGTAAAGAAATTAAAAGCAAACCCTACCAGTGTTCCAACAGAGACAATCTGATCCAACCACAAGGCTGTTTCCTTTCTGTAAACAAAATCAGCCCCTGCATAAAGAATAATGGCAGTGGTTGAGTACCATTTTTTACTGAACTGCCATAAGTATTATGAGTATAATAATCATCTCACTAACCGTAATTATGAAATATACTGAAAATATTATCTAATTGTTTGGACATTTATTGCAGTATTCTTCGTTTAAATGTCAGTTATCACCATGATTAGATGGATCGTTCTGCACAGCTGTGAAAGTAACCACAGCATTACTTAGCTAGCTCCATTATAATTGTACACCTAATGAAAATGTTGACTGTAATGGAGATTTAAATTATTAATTTTGCAGTACAACATGTAGAGAGCCTGTCCTGACTTCTTCCCTGCTTAGGTCTGAAGCCTCACCGAATGAGGACCGCTTCACCAGTGGGGCAATATGGCTGTCAACTGTGTTCTTTTATTACTCCTTTATGCCAGTGGTGAGGAAACCATGGTTACCATTGACATGCATGATGCTGATTACCCCCTGGTGGTGTGTGGTGGGCTTGCAGCAGGCCGCAGTATATATAGCAAGGGTGACCAGATGATACATGACAGGGAGGACACTTTGAGTCAGGACAGGATTTGTAAACCACCATTTCAATTAAAATCCAAATTTCACGTAAGCACTGAGTGTTTGCTTTGTGCTGATTGGTCAGTGTCCTACAATCATGCATGTGTCACTAATGCTAATGTGACACAGCTAGATGAGACTTTCAGTCAAGGAAACAAACCAGTCAAAGCACAAGAAGAACTGAACTAATTAGTCAAGCACAGCAGTCTTTCAGTCTTAAAGTAGTTGAAACCTGAAGTGTCCCTGAAATGGATTTTCTGGTCACCCTAATACAGCACATATATAAAGTGAGTGTAGACAGTTAACAGCTCCGCTCAAATTTATTGTCCTACAGCCCAAAAGAACACAAGAAATACAATAACATCTTTCCAAGTGGAACAAGGAGCCTAAAAACAAAAATAAATGGTTTATATAACACAACATCCCCTCACTGATTTAATACTCAGTGAATGCTGCCTTCGATTGAATTACAGCCTCAAACCTGATATACCTCTGCCAGCTGCGCACATCTGTCTTACTCATTTTTCTCCACAGAATTATTCCTGCTTAGGCTAACTGCTTGGCGATCACTGATGGACTGACCCCCTAAGATCAGCTCAAAAAGCATTGGTTAAACATCAGAGCTCCGACCAGGCCATTCAAGGACACTGACCCTCTTGTCTTTCACAAATAAATAAAAAAGAAACTATCAAAATTTTACATGTCTTCTCAAACTTTGAGCTTTTGCTCTGTATTTGATCCAGTCAGTTTATGCAAAATGTAAGGGTATGTAAACTAACCACATCATCTCATTTGTTCTGACTGGAAAAGCCCTTGTAATTATATAGTGTGTTTAATACCTTCATAAAACACCGAGGCCAAATACCTAAACTGTCTCTTTCCTAGTCTGAAGGGTTTAATGTTATTTCCAAGGGAGCCACTAGCTAGCATTTGCATGGCACTTGAGTGAATATTAGATTTCTCATGCTTGTGAATATAGCAGTGAACATGATTGGTGTCTTTCAAGCAGTGCGGCCACTTCCGATTGGCCAAAGCAGCCCGGATTAAATGAGAGAAACTGACATTCAGGTCAAAAACACCAGGCGGAAAAGCTGGAATTCCTCAGCTGGAGTGACTGGCCTGGACTTGCATTCGTAACACTGATATTAGCTGAAGTGGCCTTCTCTCTCTAGCTGCTCCTAGCTCCAGCAGTGGGCACTGATGCCACAGTGAAGGGATGAGGAAATGGAGGGAGGTCATGGTGCCTGTAAAGTCACCTCTGAGCCACTGACAATCATTAGCATAATGTTATGCTTTTCTTTGATGAAAAATATAGGCACCGGCATAGCGCCCTACAGTACCCTGACACTGCATTACCACCAACAGCCAGAGGGGGTGCTGAAGCAGCCTCCGCTCCTCTACTTCCAGCCTCACTGCATGGTACCTCAGGGAAGATTTTGTGTACAGAAGTAATTTTCTGCTTTTCTCCCAACCATTAAAACTTGCCTTACATTTGGCATTTGGGAAATAAGGCTTCAATACTTGTGGCTTCAGTATTCCATATCTCCAGGATTTCTTCAAGGTCATTCCTGGAACATAATTATGTTTTACACAGTCGAGCTCTGCGGAAACTGACTGTATTTGTTAAATGTCAGTTGCAATTAAAGTTAATAATAACTTCATAAAGGTCAAGACAACCCATGTAGTTAACTCAGAACTCAGTGTCACTCATTTATAAAGATGATAATGACAGCCACACGGCTCTGGATATAGGATTTAATATTGTGGGACTTCAATATCGGATTTTGATAAGAAAGACTACCGTTATGACATAAGAGCTAGCTTAAATTGTTAAACTCATGATTAAATAATGGGAAAATGTTGCTGTGTTTACCATAAAATAATGAAAAAAATATATATTTGATGATTTTTAAGACGTGCATATTTTTTAAGGTTTCCACATTTACCTGGCAATTTGTATAGCTACATAAAATATAGATTAAGAATAATACATCATAAAACCAATATGCCTGAGCTACAATCCTCGGGAAAGTTAGAAAAAAAGCTATCAACTTGAAGGAAATCCTCTTATATATGGAGTGATAATCAAAATCACACAGAGAAATTGGCTGTATTCAAACATTAACATTATTTCTGGGCAATTATACCATCTCTGTTCTACTCATTCTCTCCCTTAATTGTTTTAGGTAAGAAATGCTTTCAGCTTGTGTTCAGAGTGTAAATTATTGCACACTGACAGGTAAATGGGGCAGAATGGTGACAGAGTAGTTAGCCGCGCTGTCTCACACCTCTGGGGTTGGGGGTTCGACTTCTGTTCTCTGTGTGGATTTGGCACATTCTCCCTCTTATCATACAAGTTTCATCCAGGATTTTTGCTTCAAAGAAAAGACATGGAGTTCGGCCAACTGGAATCTCTGAACCTCCATGCAACGGGCTGGCATTCTGTGTAGGGTTTACTCAAAACCTCCATGCAATGGGCTGGCATTCTGTGTAGAGTTTACTCAAAACCTCCATGCAATGGGCTGGCATTCTGTGTAGAGTTTACTCTAAACCTCCATGCAATGGGCTGGCATTCTATATAGAGTTTACTCTAACCTCCATGCAATGGGCTGGCATTCTGTATAGAGTTCACCCCTGACATGTGCCCTCTGGTGACTGGCATGAATCAGGGTTTGTGCTTGGAAGATGGATGGGTTGAAATTTTACTTTTACAAAAACCTGCCTGTTCTAGAATTTGTTCAGTAGAGAAAGGTGTCTGGCAGATTGGTGAGAAGAAAAGGCAACTTGAACCCTCATAAGTCAATACCTGGAAGGCATGTTGATCTTTCTGGAAGTAATTTTGTCATACCTATTAAAACAATGGCCTTCATGGATCATGGTTCTTCACTCCTGCATTCTCCACTTAGTTGGCTGCTACTAAAGTAAATGGAGTGTGATTCGTTCAGATACAGCTTGTTATGTCCCTAGAACAGCTGGTGAACTTTGAGCAGAATGCCTTTGCGTCCCAAGGTGCTGAATCAGTAGCTGCTAATGTGTTTTATGAGGTATGGAATGGGCTGGTCTGCTGATGCTTTTTATTGCCATTTCCCGTCACCTAAAAAACTACAAGCACCCACACAATCAGCCCACCCATTGCACCATGTGCAGTGCCAACAAAAAGTTGTTGAATTACCTGGTTTTCTGCATTCATTGTTCACAAAATATGATCTTCATATAAGTCACAATTGTAGATTACATGGTTATAATCTTTATTGTCATTATTGAATACACCCATTAAACTTTTACATTGCTGTGGAAAAAGTGAGCTGTTGAATTTAATAAGTGGTTGATTCTCCTTTGCCAGCAATAACCTGGAATAAGTGCTTCCGGTATCTGTGGATCAGGCGTTCAGGATGCTTGGGAGGAATTTTGAACCTTACAGAATTGCTTCAGCCCTGTCGTATTCTTAGAATGTCTGGGCTCTGACTAGGTCTCTCTATAAAGTAGATTTCCTTTTTTGAAGCCATTTTGTCGGAGGATTGCTTTGAAGTTTAGGGTCATCATCCTACTGTATCATCCAGCTTCTGCTCAGCTTCAGCTGCCAGACAAGGTACTGTAGAACACCTTGATAATCCTGGGGATTCATTCTCCCTTTGATGACGGCAAGCTGTCCAGGGCCCCAAAGGAGCAAAGTAGCTACAAACCAGGATACTTCTTCCACCATATTTCACTTCTGGGATGATATTTTCATTTTGGTTGCGTTGCCCTTTTTATGCAACACATAGTACTGCATGTTCTTCTTGAACATCTCAACCTTAGCATTGTTAGACCATAAAACATTTCCCCAGTACTGTGGTAAACTTTAGGGGCACAATGATGTTTATTTAGCCCCCATCAGGTTTGAAAGTATCTCTAACCCACACCTCCCACCTCATTTCATTGATTGGACTCCATGTTTGTTATCTCCTGGCTCTGATTAGCTTTCGTTGAAGTCATTACTTTTTCTGACCTACACAGCGATTTTTTTCATGATGTATTCAATGTACATGAACAATATAATAAGAATTATATTAGATTGTGTTTGCTCATTTTTGTAACTTAAATGAAGATCAGACCTTATTTATACATAAATGCAGGTAATTTGAAAGTATTGACATAATTTTTCTTGACACTGTATTTATATACGCAGAATTAAAAATACAGCACTTTTGTTTCATATCTCTGTTTGTTTTGCTCCTTGGGGATTTTGTAGGTATTTGATTTGAAGTAGTTCATTATGAAACAGGCCCACAGCCAGAAATAAATTCCATGGGGGGTCTAGAAACCCTGTCGATATGTTCCTGTCGGTAGATTTCGCCATCCGTGGGGAGGTCCCCCCCTGCAGATTTTTCCAGCCATGGGGAGCCCCCCTCCTGCAGATTTTGCAGACCGGGGCCTGAAACAAATTTTGAGGGAGGTTCAAACCCATTACTTTACTATGTGGCAACATGTCTGCAATTAAAAGATTGTAACAATACAAATAAATATGTCAATGACGGATCACATATTCAATCCATTTAAGGTAAATTTTAATGAATCATTTGTCAAAGTCCTCATAAACCTGCTCAATGAAAAATTGTATTAGATTTTTCTCATCTGCGATGGCTTTGGCACCCCACCCTGGGTTATCCTCTGCGTTGCGCCAGACCCCAGTTACCTTGTATAAGACAAGCGGAATGGAAAACATTGGGACACACCTCTTAATCATTGAATTCAGGTGTTTCATTCAAACCTATTGCCACAGGTACATAAAATCTAGCACCCAGCCATGCAATCACTTTTACCAACATTTATGAAAGAATGGGCTGTTCTGAAGAGCTCAGTGAATTCAAGCATGGTACTGTCATAGGATGCCACCTTTGCAATAAGCCAGTTTGTGAAATTTATTCCCTGCTAGATATTCCATGACCGACTGTAAGTGGTATCATTGCAAAGTGGAAGCATTTAGGAACTACAGCAACTCAGCCACGAAGTGGCAGACCATGTAAAGTAACAGTGCTGAGGCACACAGTGTGGAAAAGTCCGCAACGTTGTCTTGACTGAATAACTGCAGTGTTCCAAACTTCCTCTGGCATTAACTCCAGCACAAAAACTGTTAGCCGGGTTCTTCATGCAATGGGCTTCCATGGCCGAGTAGCTACATGCTCTATACAAGTCTCACATCACCAAGCACAATGCCAAACGTTGGATGGAGTGGAGTAAAGCACACTGCCGCTGGACTCTGGAGCAGTGGAAACATGTTCTGTGTCTGGAAGTCTGATGGATCAGTCTGGGTTTGCAGATGCCAGGAGAACGTTACCTGCCTGACTGCATTGTGCCAGCTGTAAAGTTTGGAGGTGGAGGGATAATGGTATGGGGATGTTTTCCAGGGGTTGGGCTGGATCCCTTAGTTGTGTGTGTGTGTGTGTGTGTGTGTGTGTGTGTGTGTGTGTGTGTGTGTGTGTCGAATTAATATTTTGCTTCACAAACCGGAAAGCATAAATGGAATTGTATTCACTGCAATAACACAATGAAGCTGATTTTAACTATATCAAATTTATTATATTCGTTTCACAAAGTGCTTAATGTCTTTATAATAACTGTTTATCCTTTTGCGAAATAAAAGAAAAATAATACACAAATATATCAGCCCACATGGAAGTGTTTGGTACTTAAATGGCTTAAACTGTCTTTATTGAGATTCATCTGAGATTCATGATGCATTTGATGGTGTAATAGGAAAACTACCAGATTACATCTTCTTTTGTTAATTAGAATGATCATTTAATGCATAAACGAAAATGCATGTAAGACATATGAGCCAGCCTCCTCTGCAATTTAGCAGACTTATATCTAAGATTAAAACTCACACATCATTTTGCGTATCTTCGTATGATACATTCGTGTTTCAGTAATGAGGCTGTTCATACAGAAAACAAAAACTTCCTGCATCATGAAGTCGATTATTAAAAAGACATGTGGTTGTCAGCAATGGATCTGGGTTGTTCAATTTGTAGATGTTTACGCTCTAAAGCCGGTCATGCTGGCTAAAATGGTGGCAAGAATTGAAGCTGACACCTTCTTCTGTGCAAGATGTTCATTACAGCTGGAGGCTCAGGAGAATAAATGTCTTGTATACCTAGCTGTTCAACCTCATTATAATTGGCTGTATGATGGACACTTTGACAGCTTGGAGCTGGAGATGCCACGTCCTACAGGTCCCCAAGCTGTCAGGCTACAAACAATCTACATAACATCATAACATATAGTCTAGCAACCTGACATTTTTCATTACATTGCATTTCAAACTTACTTGTCATAGAAAGTAAGAGAAGGTGAGATTAGAATGTGTTTAAATAATCAGATAAGAAGTTTTATTAATTTAAACAGGTGATCTATGCTCTTTTGTAGAAGTGGATATGAGATGTTTTTCGGATGCATCACTGTTAACATCTTTATGTACTGCTGAAGAGAGGCCAGAACCTGATTTTATGTGTCATGTTACTTTCAGGATCAATGTCTGGAGTGACTTTTCACCACTTTCTCACCATTAAACCAGTGGGATAAATTATTTTCCCATGACAGCAATATTATTTTTGTCATTTGTGAAATCACAAAGCCCAATTGTGCTTTCTTCTTATTGAATTTGAAAGTCCATTTTTATAATCCCGTATTATTGTAATCACATACCATGATGTACACATATTTTAGATACCCACATATACCCACAATACATTAAAAAATAAATTGCTTATCCATTAATATCATCCGAGTACCATGTTACTGAATGTGGATAAGTTACACTAAGTATCCGATAGCTTCTATGAAAATAATGAAAATACTCACTGAAAGGCGAATTTAGTTTTGGTCTTGTTGATGTTATTTTATGGTTCCTGTATTTTTATACACTCATCAGCTCATGTGTAAGCTTCTCCGTTCACTCCCGGAACATACGTATCTCTCTTCCTTTTTAGTGTCTGAAATGTATTTTTCCCAGCAGCCTGCACGACTACTAAGGAGGAAGCTTACAGACGCTCAGACAAACAAAATTCTAATCAAGACTGAAGCAGCTTCCTATCCACTAAAGCCTCTGGTCCTTCAAAGCACTGGCAGGTCCCGCACTCAAAAGTTCCCTATCTTTCAAATCTGTGCTTCCGCTACGTAATTTCTGAGAATGGATAAAAATATCGGTCTTTGATCTGAATTTTTGTATTGTATTAAATAATAAAAATAAAAAACCCTCTTTCTTGAAGCAGACAGGCAGAGGGTCCCTTGGCACAGATGGGGTCGGTCAGGAGACAGCATCCTCTGTAATGTCGCTTCCTGAAGGCATAAACAGCATTTGCAGCTTCCTTAGCTTTGTCTCACCCACCATTTTCCCATGTGGGGTTTAAGCTCTGCTGGAGAGAGCAGCCCCGCCCCCCGCTTGGGCCAGTTAGCGGCCTTCAGCTTGTTAGCATTCCTCACAGGTGGTTACCTGGATTCTTTTGAGGATGCTGTTGTTGTTGTCCTGGTGGCGATCGGCCCCTGTTGGTGTGTCGCACATTGCCAGTCAGCTGTTGCATCACCTCTCCAGGTTGTATCTTGTGGGGCGACTGCGTGAGAGGAAACTGGGTCACCTCACAGGGAGAGATGGGCAGCACCCTACGAGTCACGCCAGAAGCAGACAGCAGCTGTCTATTGCACATTAGCAGGGCCATTATGGCTGGCATGGGAGTACATGTGCTGAATGTGGGGCAGGAAAAACATTCACCACTGAAGCATAATATGCACCAGCAGCTCCTTGGGTACCGTTTCAAGGGCCTCACCAGAGGCAAGTCAGCTCAATTGGCTCATGAACTGCAACCTTCATTTTGCTCCGACATACAGACAACAATGCAGGCTGCCATGACCACTGAAGCTTTTCAGCTCCTCCTCTTCTACTCCACCCAGCCACTTCATCAGCACTGGAACTCCACTGGTCAGGTCATTCAATCACTACTTCCTGTACACATACTATACAAGCCTACCCATGTATTTTACCTGCGTTTCTGCATTTCTGGGTTTTGCTTGCCCTGGTTTCCATCGTTTGAAGGAAGCAGATGAAGTCTACACTGCAAATTGAAGCAAACTGCTAAAACAACAAAAGCTGTCACTTTGACTGGAGGGGAACTGGGAAAATCATGCATGTTTTTCATAACAAGCTTGATTTTGGGGTTAGCACAAAAATGCAAGCAAGAATACAAATACTCACCATATAATATGAAATGGGTAATATTTAAGCTGCATTTAAACCTAAACGATATATATATATATATATATATATATAGAAAATAAAGCAGATAACTGGATATTTCAGTGTGCAAGAAAAATAGCTGAACTCTGTGCTGGATTCCTAAGAGCAGCCCCTCCCTCAGGGCCACTTAATTGGGGTCATGTGATCCCAAGGAGCCGAGGCTTCTGGGAGTTACACACCCCCAGGGTATTGTCTTCTCCCCACTGTGGACCAATAACGGTGTCCAGACAGCGGGTCTGGGGGTATTTTAAGAGAATTGTCTGGCTTTTTACACCCCCGCACTCCTGGTGAACGTACTTCCCGCAATTAGAGTCAAGGTCTCCTGCTTCTCTCTACGAGCGCGTGCTGGATTTCAGAAGTCCTTCTGATATGTCGGACATATCACAGAAAAAATATCTGGAGAAACAGATAACACCATGTCATACTTATAATACTTGTGTTATGAATGACCATTTATAATGTAGTTTCACAGTTCCTCATTAGCGATGAGCTGGGAGGCTTTAAATTGATGACAATCATAGTTAATTATCTTACTTGCTGCTCAGCCAGTAGACCCTAAATCACCCCCTAAATCCCCTCTCTCATGACTCCTTTACAATGATTCTTTTTAGTCTTAATTTCCTTTCACATACTAATCAGCAATTTAAATAAAGAAATCAGTTGAGGGCCATAGAGCATAGCTGATCATGAATTTTTAGATTATATACTGATCCTAATTTCTAACTGACCAATACTGATTCAATTAATTTCATATTTTACTTCCTTACACACCCATGTATATTCCAATAGTCAGTAAGAACAAAAAGGACCTACCAGTCACCCATGTTGCACTACAGTACAGTACATGTGCAATGAATAATATTCAATAATTCATGAAATACTTGCATTGATATATGGCAAAACAAAATGACTCTGGAAATAGAAAACACCGGTTGGAGAATCAGTCAAAAAAATGCTGAAATATGTTTATATACATTGCGAAAAGTTAGTGGTTCAGTAATGCCGACTTCTGTTTTGCGGGGTGTCATGGCGGCTCACTGGGCTGCACTGGGACCTCATATCCCCAAGGATTTGGATTAGATCCCAGACCTGGCTCTGTGTGCACCGGGCATCTGCACGCTCTCTTTCTTCCTGTGTAGGTTCCATCCTGCGGCAGAGTTGCAATGGACCGGCATCCTATGCAGGGGCTGCTTACCTTGTGCCCTATGGCCACTGGGACAGTCTCCAGACTCGCTGTGCTTTAGTGGATAAGCCGTTATGAAAAATGCATGCATTCATAAATGTAAACGAGAACTGGCTGCACTGGCCATCTGGCATACCAGGCATTTTCCCGGGGGGCCAATGGGTATGTGGGTCACCAAATGTATTGGGGGGAACCCCAATCTGGCAAAATTTACCCCAAAGTCCACAGCCGATTTCTAATCTCAGTCCAGCCCAAAGAGAAATGGAGAAAGATAAAAATATTCTGTATGCAAAGTAATCTTGAAATCTGAATCTATGTCAAAGGACTGTAATTTTGTCTCTACAGCTTGAAATATATTCAGACATTAGAGTTCCTTCCTGTGTATAATCCTATTGGCTCACCAGCAGGATTAGTGATGTGGGTGAGGTTCTTTTCCCCTTGCTGTCTCTCCTGACTGCATTAAATAGCCACTGGGATGAACCACATCCATCCATGCATCTGCTGTTCCCATCCATCCCATCTACCTGCTTGTCCTATTCATGGTGACGGGGGTCCACAGCCTATTCCACAATCTACAAGCACAAGGGAATAACCCAGGATGGCGTGCTAACACACCGCAGGACACACACGCCTATGGATAATTAGGGAACTCCAATTCTCCGCTGCATTGTGTTTGATCATGGGGCAAAACCGGAGTACCTGGAGGAAACGGCACAATGACACAGGGAAAATATGTGAGCTCCACATACATGGAGCCAAGACAGACACTGTAACACTGGCTGGTCCTTGCAGTGTGAGGCAAGTGCTACCACTGCCACTGCAGGTGAGGGGCAACAGAAATTAATTGTCATCTCCAGATTGCCTGCCAGCTGCAGCTTGTTTGGCTTCCATGTGTCAAGAGGATCAACTCGCAGCGTCGGGCTGTGGTGCCGTCCAGCGATCTCACACTGTCAGCACCGTCACGTCATTCATTTAGTGCACTGTTTCCCTATCTGGTCCTCGGAGACCCGCAGCAGTCCATGTTTTTGCTCCCTCTCAGCTTCCAGAAGGGAAGCAAAAATGTGGACAGCCTGGCAGGGAGCTGGGACGGAGCAAAGACATAGACTGTGGTCTGTGGTTGAGGCTGGAAAACATTGATTTAGTGTATAAATGACAACAAAGACATCTACACTGCATGTGTTTATACTGATATAATATAAAGAATTATGAATTAATATGCCACATATTACACACATTGTAGTTGAGTGCACTGGAATATAAGGACCATTAGAAAATGATGTCTCTCTGTCTTATGATATGTCTCTCTGTCTTATGATATGTCTCTCTCTCTCTTATGATATGTCTCTCTCTCTTATGATATGTCTCTCTGTCTTATGATATGTCTCTCTCTCTTATGATATGTCTCTCTCTCTCATGATATGTCTCTCTCTCTCATGATATGTCTCTCTCTGTCTTATGATATGTCTCTCTCTCTCATGATATGTCTCTCTCTGTCTTATGATATGTCTCTCTCTCTTATGATATGTCTCTCTGTCTTATGATATGTCTCTCTCTCTCTTATATGTCTCTCTCTCTCTTATGATATGTCTCTCTCTCTCTTATATGTCTCTCTCTCTCTTATATGTCTCTCTCTCTCTTATGATATGTCTCTCTCTCTTATGATATGTCTCTCTGTCTTATGATATGTCTCTCTCTCTCTCTTTTGATATGTCTCTCTGTCTTATGATATGTCTCTCTCTCTTATGATATGTCTCTCTCTCTTATGATATGTCTCTCTGTCTTATGATATGTCTCT
>JAOYFF010000039.1:5415915-5426134 GCA_025773925.1 Cryptomyrus ogoouensis | reverse complement strand
TTGCTTGTCTAGTACTCTGCTATCCATTTAACAGTTGCTTTAGAGTCAGTGGATGAGCATTGCTTGTCTAGTACTCTACTATCTATTTAGCAGTTGCTAATGCTCTGGGACATCAAATTATAAAGCAACCAACCAACTTTACAAGTAAGTCGGCACTTTCACCAAAACAGCTGCTACTATTGTCATCCGTACTGGTAAGTTGTCATTGATTAGCATATATAGTTTCCCAGCTACTGCCATAAAATTTCGATAAACTTCACCATGTGTTGAATTAATTGCTTTTGCTGCATGCAGCATCAAAGAAACAGGATGACTCTAGATTGAAATGTCCTGTTGTTACTTTTATTCCATACCGTTTCACACTTTTGGATGTTTAGTGTAAGTATTCCACGTGCAGTAAGACTTCTTTAACATTTTACGAGCTCTTGTTCTGCTGGCAGCTCACACCTACAGACCCGTGGATTCAGACTGAACCACTGATTAAGATGGATTAGTTTCTGCAGTATGTGTATGAACTGGCTTCCCCCTTTCTAGTGGTTCCCGGAATAAGCAGTTAGGAAGATGGATGGACAGATAAATAAAAGAATCTTTACATGTCAAATTAATGTTATTCTTTTGTTCACTGCTCGGAGTAAATAAAGATTATTTTTGTAGTCCACAAAATAATTTTATATATATAAAATCATTTTTTTAGTAACCAATACAATTTGTAGGAAATGGCCTGCATGATCACAAACCTTCAATCATAATATTGGTGTCTTACATGCTGACTGGAAATTATAGAATTTAGAATTCTAAATTTAGGTGATCAGTGGTCATTGTTGACACACCACAGCACACAACAACAAAATGGGTCCTCTGCATTTAACACCTATGTGACATCATGACATAGCAGGGGGCAGCTAATTCAGCGCCTGGGGAGAATAGCTTGGGGGCAGTACCTTGCCCCGGGTAGGTTAGTGGTGCCTTATTACTCAGGGATTTGAACCAGCAACCTTTCAATTATAAGTGAGCTTCCCAAACCATTATGCCACCACAGTGCATTAAAGTAAACTGGGAGGCTACCACTAATGCAAAATTGGACCAATAGGCATCAACCACTCCGTCGGCCATCAGAAACTGCAGAGTGAGATAAAGCTTTTATTTGTATTTTTTTCCCAGCACATGGAGACACCTAGTTACTGAAACATCTAAGTCAGTTATGCCATCAGTGAGCGCATCTTTAGATGAGTAAGGGTGGGGCAAAATACTGCCCTGCTCTTCCACGTATATTGGAATTATGTCCCTGAAACAATGCCTTTCTTGGTTGAATCACAGTAAAAACATATTGGCATATTTCTGCTCGCAATTTCTGAAAATCCTTCAACGCTGAATGAGAAAGGCTGTCAGGCATCCCTCCACAGACATACTCCCAGCAATAGGCTAAACAATTAATACCCCATTCCATGCTGCATAATATTAATAATGTTACACAGCAGGATGTGCTGGAAATTCCTTTATGAGTTAAATTAGGCTTTGGAGGCTCACATCAGTTAATATGATTTGATGTCTTCATCAGTTAGTGGGTGTGTGCATGACATCATAAGTTCTGTCTCCAAGATGTTTAAAGCTTACGGTGTCTGTAATATTTTGCACATACAGCAGCTGCAAAATGCATAGTTCATGGGTAGATTACATTGTGCTACCAGCAGAAATCAATATTCATGTTTTGCTGGATATAACTGTTATCTAAAATATCAGCATGTAGAAAATATTGTGCCAAGTTGCACAATTCATGGTATATTAGTTGAGAAAAAAAGTTTGGTATATATAGTCTGTCCTTCCATTTTCATTCATCTGACCATCGCACATCAAGTGTAGCCACTATATATCCACTGATAATGTAAATGTCATGGAATGACAAGTGCGACATGAAACGAGTGTACATCAGACTTGCTCTTGTGTTCTTTTCAGCTTCGAAAATCATCTACTATGTATGTAGTACTATTGAATACTACAATAGTGTAACTATTGAGAGACCAGAAATGTTGGAATTCTGTAAGCAATCAACTAGTTACTTTTTTCTCCTTTAAACCATGTAATATTTTCTAGCAGCTGTGCAGAAGACAGTTGCCAGGAGAGATTGTAAAGTAATTTCTTCCACAGTTAGAACTCCCACACTGAGGATCGAGACATGTTAGCAGAAAATTAATAGCTTAGCCTGTATCCCTGGTAGTTTGAATTGAGACTCCTATGCAGACTGACACTGCACCATGCTGTTGACAAACTGCACTTGTAATGAGCTGCAATGCAGTGAGTGAATGACTTGGAGTAGCCTGGGCTGGACGTGCTGTGTACTCAATGCTTCACACTCCTCAAGATTGAAAGAGAATAGCTGCCATTACTTCAACATACAATGGCTTTTTGTGATGCACTGAATGCTTTCTGAATTGCTTTTCTAAAACAAATTAAACACTGAGCCTAATATTCATTACATAATTGCATTCAAGTTTTTTGTTCTGTAATTAAGACTAAATGTTGACTGCAATGTGGATATTATATCGTTCCGTTAATTTCCCATATATTTAGTGATGCTCTGCCGCAGTGTTTTATATGTATCATTTGACAGTGTTTCTTCCCTTTGATGTTCAGACGTTGCTCTTATTTTAAATGATCAAATCTGTCAAATACAGATGGAACTGTGAACTGGGGCGGCGTCCATCTCTGTCTAATGACAGGTGAATACTTGGGCAGAATCAGTAGTTATAAAGTATTCCAGAAGATGGGCAGAAGATGTGAAGATTTGAAGCTCTGAAGATGCTGAGTCCCTACAGAAGCTCTGAAGATGCAGAGTCCATACAGAAGCTCTGAAGATCCTGAATATATGCAGATGCTCTGAAGACACTGAGTCCATACAGAAGCTCTGAAGACACTGAGTCCATGCAGGTTAATGACACTGTTGGCCATGTTGTCGTTATGTTATCTGTGAAATTCCTGATATTGCATCCCATAGATGTTCTGCGTGATGTAATCTGGAGTTGAAGCTCACTGATTTTGTTCCCCAGAGACTGTGTTAGTGAGGAAGATGCGTGTAGCACTAGCTCAGCATGTAGCAGGGTTATAGTACTGGAGTCACATTTTTCTGTGACTCGGACTCAGACTTGGACTCGATAGTTTCATTAATTGGACTTGGACATGGACACAGTTGTTTGTCACACTGTGATTTGTAATCTTAAAAAAATCCACATTTAGCAATAATAGTTCATTTAAAATGCAAAAATATGCTTTGCCTGCTACATGTATCCAGCAGTGCTTATATACTGATTTTGGCTGACTCGTGCTTTCCACCCCCAGCCCCACGTTTGATACATGATTTCAGGGACAGTGTGTAGATAGACAGAAGAGTTAGCTTTGGATTTTCAAATGATCCTATTACCCTGTATTCAAAAACATCAGCTATTTGCGACACCTGCAAAAGGAAGGTAAAGGAGAAACATGGAATTACATCAAGCTATGTTCAAAATATTACTCAACTTCATCCTGAAAAATAAGTAAGGAGCTGTGCTTTGGCTATGTGCAGTGTATTTCCGGCTTGTCAGAGACAGAAGTGATGGTACTTCAAAGAATAAAACGTAGACACATCGATACAGCCCATGGCACTGGTAATTCCTTCATACAGCAAGCTAAAAGTAAGATGTAAAAATTATTAAACACCATCCAAAGTCTCTAGCACAGCTTTAGTGCATCCCAACTGCAAATTCAACAAGCTGGAATTTAACCCTTCTGCCAGCAAAAGCATATGGCTGTTTTAATAGTACCAAGCTCTCTGAAATCTTCCATGAAGAAGGACCCAAAAATGTCATCATTACCCCAAAGAGAGAATTCCCATTTTACTTTGTTGATTGAAATTCTGGATCCTTTCCATGAGAGAGCAAGTTCTAACTGTCAATGTAGCTTTACCTTCCATACTTACCCCAAATAAACAACTTCCGATGAGTATAATGCAAAATATTGTACTGATCTTGCATGTGTATTTGAAACCTCATTCAAAACCCAGTTTGCTGAAGTGTTACCTGACATGAAGAAGTCTGAGGCTACCAGTGGAAGATGACTTGCTGTTCTCTAATACTCTGAGAATCATCTCATTGCACTTGTGCTTGACCCATCCTTTGGATCCCAGTAGCTTCAGTAGGATGTGCCTGTGGAAGAGGATGTGAAGGTAAAGTTAAAAGAAGAGCTGAAAAGTAAGATGTTCAGTGGGAGCTTTTAAAAATGTAATTGCAGAGATTAATTTAGTTTTTGCTTGTTTGTAGAACTCATAAAAGCAAAGTATAACAGACATAACCCTGTTCAAGCCACCTTTGCATCCACTGACAGTGACCCAACGAAGAATAAAATAAATGTTCTCACACCACAGGAAGTCCAAATCAAAGGAGAACTGTCTTACAGTGAACAGAGAGCTGACATACTGTCTGAGGCTGCTGGATGGTGATGACGGGATCCATGATAATGATGTACTGGTATCATCTCTGTATGAACTGGCTGTGCCGCTTCTCTCAGTTCCTGCTTCCAGTGCACCAGTTGAGAGGGTGTGTAGCCAAGGAGGCCATTTAATGAGACCGATTTGTGCCCATTTAAAGAGTAGTTTGCTTTCACAAATGTTTTTTGTTTAAAATGCAACAACTGAAATTCATAAGAGTACTGGCTGTCTATGTTGGTAGAACAGGTGGTGAAAATATTTTTCCACATTCTTTAGAGTGATTGTTTGTTTATTGTACAAAACATTTCAATGAATCCAGTGGACACATATTTTGTACATTAGATTTGTGTGTGTTTGTGCATTTAGTTTTGTATGTAATGCCTGGACTTGAGCACAGGTGACTCGGACTTGGGAGATGGTGACTCGACTACAACGTTGGAAAGTAGGCTTCCCTGTCTCTCTCACCTTTTTTATGATCTCTGCACTGGTGTTTGGTGTCTCTGCATCAAAAGAGCTGGAACATTAGGTTACAATATCCTGACAATCTTCTCCGGGAAGAAAACAAAGCAATTTGCACTGTCTATGTATCAGCATTTACTGTCCAGAAAAGGCAATCTGATATACATAGTCTTAGTATGACTTTACCAAATAAAAAAAGACTTAAAACTCATAGGAAAACAATTATTCATTTACCAATTCCAGATGGACCTCGCTGTGTACTTCTGCACCATTTTGTCCAACATTAATTGGACATGCTTCTTCATTCCACTATGAATATTTGGACATACATCTCCACAAGGCCAGAACGGGATGCTGAACAGGACTAGTGGAGTGAAGGATCCCATTCTGCTGCATTAATTGCGTTCCATTGTCACAGTGTGATCTGGAAGGTCATACGATGCAGAGTGCTCTCCGACATGTTATGGTGGCCTGTGCAGTGATGTTAGGCATTATAAACACCTTCATCCCTTTGGAGAATCCATGGTATTATGTCAAGTATAATGAATGTGTTTCTTTAAAGGGAACAGCTTTAATGAGGAAATTCACCCACTCAGATGGCATGGAGTCAGTGGAGGTGGTTCCAGTATGTTATACAATGATTCCCCTGGACCAGCCCTAAGGGAGACATTCTGGGGACTTTGCAGAGGCCCCAGGGAAGACCCAGGACTCACTGGTGGTATTGCATCGCCCAGCTGGCTTGGGAACATCTAATGGATCTCCAGAATGAGCCAGAGTGTGTGGCTAGGAAACCTTTATGGATGCAGTAATTAATGACATGGTGTCTTTTTCTCCTGGTCAACATTTAGTGGAGCCGATTTAAAATGTTCAGCTAACAGCCTGTTAATAATCACTGACATGCCAGGTGTCCCAGCGTCACTTGTGGCTGGCATTGGGATCTCAAAAAGTGAGTGAACATTGCCATGAAGCTTTAGAGCTCAATGTGATGGTCATGAGCTGTGTCTTAGGGGACAGGCTCTCGTGTTTCCTGAATTCAGTCTGTTAGGGTTTATGGTGTGTTTGTAAGTAATACCTGGCTGACTATGAAGTGTGGGAATGAGAGAGGAATTTGGGAAAAGTTAGAAATGAGATAATGGGGGCATCGCAAATGTTTTAAGTGAGTGCCCAATGACATGAACATATATACATCTCTCCAAGGCTGTGTACTCCTACTACTTGTAACAGCCGTTTGGTGGTGATATAAAAATGAAGTTTTCCTATGGTCATTGGACCTTTGCTTTGGTTAGTAATGGATATGTGAAGGCACAGAGCAGGACACTTTACACAATTTGTGGCTTTTTCCTGAGAGCTCAATTTGCAAAGCCCCTTGAAACTAGCCAGAAAGGTAGCATGCTAAATAAACAGGTTATTTAGTTTGCACAAGTCAAAAGGAGTTTCAGTTTTCTGTGAGAGATGTCTAGAGAGAGAGCTGCAAAGCACAAGTTCATGCAGGGTTCGTTATACTTAATTATTCCGTTAATACATCCAATTAATGGAGAGTGCCTGGGTGCAAAGGTTCCCACTTGTCTTCTTGTTCGCAACCTGTTTAAATGAACTGGGGAAAAAGACGAGCTGTGGAGTTGAGTTTCAGGTGGGCGTCGGGGGAGAATCGTCTTCTGCATTCACTCATGCAGCACTCATGTCAATATAGGAACAAGTGAGAGATTTGACTTAATCTAATGATACTGGTACAATTTTGTTAATAATATATGCTAATAATATAAAAATATGTTTTGCCTGTATTGGGAATTTTGCATATCACAAATTTTTCCTCAAAATTACTTTTCTTCTACAATATACCTCAAAAGAAATGATTTTCCTTTATTAATGCATTCTGTGGGTTTATTCTCCTCAGTCTGACACACACCTTTATAGCATCAATTTCTCGTGCATTAGACAAACAAAATTAATGCCGGTTGTATTTTTATATAAAAGGAAGCAGAATGATGACACTTTACTGTTACTGATAGCTTTCTTTTCAGCTACCCCATCTTGCTTCCCATGTAGATGTGAGGAAGCTTGGCAGCCACCCATAGCAGCGCCCATGGAGCTGGGGATAGGAGTCTTGCTCAAGGCCCCGCAGGCATGGCTATTCCGCTGAGGCTGGGACTCAAACTAGCAACCTTTCAATTACAAGCACAAAGGCTCAGCCCACTGAGCCACATGCTGCCAGTAGGACATATAATATATATGAAGTGGACATAGTCATTGATTGGATCAATGCAATATTATTTTCGAATAATAATAATAATAAAAATAAAACTTTCTTATTTGGGGAGTATATCATATATTTTAGAGCCAGTGCTAGATATGTGTTTAGCTTTGCTGACAAGTTCAATACAGGATCTGAGGTGAGTGACTCTCTATTCGTTCCCATCAGTTGGCTCTCCAGATCAGAACAGGCTGGTCCTTCCAGTCGCCAAAATGTGCATGACACCCCAAAAGGGGCTGATGTGGATTACAAATCGCACCAGCAAGTCCCGTGCCCACACAGATTACCAGCTGCCTCCATCAAATGCCACTGATCAGGTGAGAGTGCGGTGCCCCAAATCCATCTCTACGCCCATAGCAATTAGTTCTTGTTTTGCTCTAGCATGAACTAAAGCTCATGGAACATGGAATGCATCAAAGAGTTCCTATGATTGCTACAATCCTCCAGGATCTCCTGAAGTCAATCAGCAGCCTCGTTTGCAGTTGCAGTAGCATTAGCATCGTTTGCACTATGGACAGACAGAAGCATTAATTCTGCAAGCTATTGTAATGGTATTAGACTTTCCCTAGCACTCGTTTAGTGAATCCATCACTACCAAATGCAATGAGTGATATGTCACGCACCGCCTTCACTAAATTAGAAGCTTTGTCTGACACAAAGAACTCAGCAGAAAGCTTCTCTCCAGCTTCCCTTTTCCAGCCTCTCAAAAGGTCTGAAAATGCTACAGCATGTTGGCTAGTTTGAACAGCGTTTGACACACAGCATTGTCATGACCCTTTTCAGAAAAGCTCAACAAGTAATCTAAAGAGAAAAGGGGCCAGACTTAAAGTAAGGAAAAAAGGAAAACTGAATGTTGTGTCCAGGAAGAACAGCAGTACAGGGCCAAGGGATACAGAATACAGGCACTTTTATTGGGAGAAAGAGAAAGAAAAGCAGAACTCAGTATAAACAAAGGAAAGAATCTGACTAAAAGAAACTCTCTCTCACACACACACACACGTACACACACACACTCACTCACCTAAGAACTGGAAAAAAAAAATATATATATATATCTCCTCCTGAGACCCAAGGAAAAAAGTGTCCTTCAATGTTAGTTTATTTGTCTTTGGAGGAAATAAGACATCTTACAATTTAGATTTTTTCAAATTTATTTTTATTTTTAATTTCACAGCATGTCCTCATTAGTGTACAACAGTAATAAATATGTTTCCTTACATCAGTGAAAAGATAGATGCAAACACAAAATGTCCACTATATAATGTATATATATGTATATACACAGTGGTACCTCGGTTCTCGAACTTAATCTGTTCCGGACTCCGGATCGAATCCTAAAAAGTTTGAGTTCTGATTGAATTTTTCTGATTGAATTTTTCCCATAAGAAATAATGGAAAACCAATTAATTGGTTCTCGGCCCCCCAAAATTACACCTAAATATGTTTATTTATTTATTTTTTTATTTTTTAGCATTTAAACACAAAATGAACAGGATAAAACAAGAAGATCATTTTTTCCTTAATGGCTTCCAAAACGATAAAGATGAACAATAACTGGCCACCAAAAGACATTTGTCTTCCACGGTATGGAAATATGTTGGATCCCACAGAGACAGTATTGAGTAAAAAGCAAGTGTTTGTCGGCACTTCTTTGCGTCAGCACAACTCGCAGCAACACTGCCGACTAATTTGACAGACTCTGTTGGTAGATAATAAGTTCTGTTTGCCCATATTTTATTTTGGGTACATTTTCAGCTCCTATTTTTAAACAAAATACTGCAATAATTTCAAGAATCACAATGTGAATGTTTTTCCATTGTCATGCAGCCCCGGTTCCCTCTATCGCCCCCTGCTGGTTGTACGGTCTGTAATCACAGGTGTACTAGACAAAGTCATACTAGATAAACTGATACTAGATAAAGAGCAAAGCAAGTTTTAATTTTGGGGAAAAAATAGGATGTTAAAGACAAGGGACAAAAAAATCTGCATTGCAGTAAAATACTGACATATTTAGACCAAAGATTTCGATGGAACTCATTTTTGCCTTTCCAAATAATGCTTTTGTATTCCAGAACACTCCCATTGTGTATATCTCTCTCCCACTGCTTCAGCAGCAGCTCATACTGACTATCCCCCTGCGTCCGCTTGACCTCTCAGTAAGACTGCTGGCTCCGACAGCTATCTCCACTCCTTTGGGTCTATGCTGTTTTTCGCACTGTGGGGAAATGTCAAGTCAGCTCCGATGAGACTGGACTCACAGAGTCAGCCTGGCATACCTGTTGGAGCTGCCTCAACCCCTGCTGGGTCTCAGAAGCATGCTCCTGCATACCTTCTGCTCATAGACCAATCGCTTCTGCTCCATCTAACCTTTTCCTATGGCCCAGGACACACTGAATTCTTAAAAATGAGAAATACTGATTTATGTGAGTTCAAGTGGTGCTTATATATATTTGACCTCATTTGAAGCATCTCAGAATGCTCTGTCTTAAAATGTATTTCAGCCTTATAAATATATGGAAAATAGGGAAAATTGTACCTTGTTGGAATGCTTAGCTCCCTTGGGATACAATGGAACTCACCCCCCTGTAGTTGAACTTCCAGATGGGTATCAGTCTTTTGACAGCCTGCTTATTGATCCATTGCCATTTTACCATCTGCTTATCGATTGTCACTCTGTAGCCATCTGGCACTGAGTGATTAGCATTTGCAGTCAGGTCACTCTCACACTTAATGTGAGTACCTTATGCTGAATGCTATTCTAAGTCTTTGTGATGTTTTGTGTATGTAGTTTGGTTATGTAGTGCAGGAGGCAAGGAGGCACAGGAAAGGAGGGTGCAGGTAAATACCTCATTAGAGATGCAGTTTATTCAGGAAATAGCTGCCATTCTCTCTGCGTTCCCTCTGCCTGTGTCCCATCATGCACTTTAGCCTTTCAGAGTATGACCATCACGGCTGTGTCCTGCTGGCACCCCTGGTGGTTGATGCTGAGGATAGCACCGTTACCGCTGGCACCCCTGGTGGTTGATGCTGAGAATTGCACCATTACCGCT
>JAOYFF010000039.1:5382794-5395373 GCA_025773925.1 Cryptomyrus ogoouensis | reverse complement strand
TGTAAATCCCTCATTCAGTAAGTGAGGCGGGGCTGGTGCCCCTGCACTGCAATGCCCTCCTGTAAATCCCTCATTCAGTAAGGGAGGCGGGGCTGGTGCCCCTGCACTGCAATGCCCTCCTGTAAATCCCTCATTCAGTAAGTGAGGCGGGGCTGGTGCCCCTGCACTGCAGTGGTTCTGTTGTCTGCTGATTGTATCCCTGTTTTTCACAGTCTATGCCCTATGTTCAAATCAATAAAAATGGAATAAATGTTAAGCCTGCAGCAAGCATGTGGGCTATTAATCAGTTGCCCTGTTTAAAGGACAAACGTACATACGTAAACAGACTAGTGGGCTCAACTACATAGTACAACATTTAAATCGCATTACAAACACAAAAATAGATTTTACATTTCAGCAGTTAAAATTAACACACATTTCTTCTCTGTCTATACAGAACAAACAGAAAGTCTAGCAGCAATGACAGTATCCATCCATCCATCCATCCATCCATCCATCAATTTTCTATTTTTAGTTCAGGGTTACAATTTCCTTGAAAGCACACTAGTCACTGTATAGTCAGGTCCCCAAACTCACTGTAAGTTCGGAACACAGCAGTCGAGTCTATTTGTGCAAGGTTTCCATAACTTTCTTCATCTTTGCAATACTATGACATAGCATTTTAAGGCTGGGACCATTAAAATGAGACCAAACATGAATATGTGTACAGATTCCATTGACATTAGACAATGTTTCTTCCATTTAGGCTTTTTGTATGACCTTTCTGAGGAGGGGGGAGAGGAAAAGATGATCCCTTCTTGTGGGCCACTTTCTGCTTCACTGGGGGTTCAAGTAAAGTCGCCAGCTGTGGCATGTGATGGTCTGAGCTCAGTCTTGGAGTCTCTGCGGTAAGGAGCAGCAACAACGCCCAAAGGCATCCTAGGAGTCACAGCATTTTTGGTTTTCTTCCATTAAAATTTGATTTTTTTTCTGGATTTTTCATTGGAAATTCCAATCATGGCAAACAGTAATCATGGCAAACAGGCCTGACTTAGCTCAGGTATATTCTCTCATTGATGCAGTATTCATCATCTCATCATCTCTGACGCCTCCAGAAAATTTGGAAATGTATATAAAAATCTAAAGCAAAAAGATATAGAAGCTGTATGGATTCCTCTCTCCAATACTCCACACAACTGGGTACTAGTATAATATAAAAAAGAACAGTGTACATATAAGTATATCATTTAACATTATGGTTATAATGAAAAATAAGACTGACGGATAATATGCAAAGTGGTTACTGTAGAATGTTTAACTGCTAATTTTTTTTCATCAATTAGGATTAATTTACTCATCTTCTAATAACTGGTCTAAGATTGTTTCACCTTTAGTTCTGCGAGGTATCAGCCGGTTAAATTGCCTGAATCTATGGATGGAGGTTCCATAATTTCTTAAAAAAAACAGAAAGCTTTTTCAAAGGAGGAAATGAAGTAATTTTCTTGTACTTTAATCGTCACTCTGGGTGCTTTAAAGACTACACCTCTACCCAATTATTCCAGCTGGCTCAGTGATTCAACATTCTATTAAGACATATTGCCTCCTAAACCTGTAATGCTCTCCTTTTAGGGCCCAGCTTCTGCTCAACCTTGCCAGCATAATAAATTCAATTGAATTGGAAGATGCAGAATTTCTAAAACAAGTATGTCAAATTCCAAAGAAACAAGGAAACAGCATTGTGATTAAAAGCATGAATTTAAGTTGAATGGTTCTTATACTGTTTCCTCTGTGGAAATCTTAGTTCTTAATGTCTCTTAATTGTTAAATTTTCATTGCATTAAAAAAAATAATGCAGCTCCTCTGAAGATTGTGATATGCAGAGGTGTAATATAGAAAAAGAACATTTAGACAGCACTGTGCGGTTGACTGAAACATCTTCAATAAAAGCATAAACTTACAATGTGAGACCTGAATAACGACCAAACTTATTTAAGTTCTAATAATATCCATCGGAATGAGTAATTTAGAGCTTGACCTATAGAAAACTGTGCTAGCATTTGAGAAAATCACTTTTGTGATTAACATAACAAAATTGAATAATGGAATCTTGTCTGTTCTGGAGGGATTTCCAAGGTAGAGCTGCACTCTGTGACCTTCTTGTCAAAACTAAATAAAATAAATCAGTATACAGCCAATATAAGGAATATAAATAATAGGCCTAGATGAATTCAGTTAAATTGTATCAATTGTATTTTATTGATGTATTTTTTTATTGATGTATTTTTTATTGATCATTATTTTGAGAGGAGTAGGATAAATGAGAAAGTTTATCACTGTTGGTCTTGTATCTCTCTGAGATTACGAGTCCGAACCATAAATGCTCTAGTCAATTAAAAACTGAGCAGAAATTCTTTCAATTCCGACATAAGACAGAGTAAATGAGAAAAGGGCAAATTTTGCAGCTTAAGAGTATTATGCTCTGGGCTGTTTTTTACCCAACCTTACCCACCCAATTTAATTTGTTTCCATATCAGCAAATCAATGCAAAGAAGATGAATTCAGGCACGCATAACATTTTTATAGCATTTGACTCTTTCCTTACATATTTTATTTTCTGTAAATTGTCTTTGTTTCATTGTTCCGTCTCGGTGCGTAGGTTCGATTGTGTAAATGTTGACCAACATGAGCACTCTTTAACAGGTGTTTGTTGCTATGGAAACCAAGTCAGTTCTCATGACAGTTTTGAGTTTCCCCACTTTACCCCAGATTTTGCCCCTTTCAGACAATGTGTGGAACATGTATCTGTTTCAAGGTGCCCCCACCACTTTTTTCATTTTCTGACTGCATCAGAATTGACCCTGATGAGAACATTTGTATAAAATTGTGTAGCAGCTCTATAAAGGTATAAAAAAAATTTCAGGCAGAAAAATTCACATTTGGGGTGTTTATCCTGCAGTTGAAATTCAAAATGGGTCCCGAACAGTATGTAAGGAATGATGAAATACTCCTTGTTAACTCCAGTCATTTTCATACAATAAGTCCCTTGCTGATACAGACATACTAGCACACATGCATGAAAACATTGTGAGGAGAAATGCTTTTATTGGTAGGTGCAAAAACAGGGGGAATAGCAAGTGTCCAAGGACTTTGTTCTAAAGATCAAAAAGGTTACTGAGTATGAGCACATTCAAGACTTCATTTAATTAGGCCCTTTCGATGTCCCAGAGCTAATTACTGTTACTGTTGAATACCTTAGATCATTTTTCAAGTGTCCCTAACTATTATTTTTTGACTTTGCAATATTACTGCTAAGAACAAGGACTGACGATTATCCAAAATGAAACAACAACAGGTTTCCAGCATTAAGCTGAAAAGAGTCATTCATAATGAATACTGTTTTTAGTTTTATGCTATAGTTTGAATTGTCCATTCACTAGATAAACCTACAGGCTATGATAGTTGTTCACCGTTATTTATGAAATACCAATATAAATAAAATGTGATAATTATAAAACAAACAATTAAAAAATGAATTGATACCCACATAAAAGACTTTCTTGTTCTTGTTATTTCCATTTTCTGGATGTCAGGACCAAGGAGCTTCCCATTAAAAGTACTGTCAGTTTGGACCATTTGATATTTTTAAATTTCAACACTGCCCCGAGAAGCTGGCTGCTGCCGCAGCTCCTGTGTCCTTGTTTTCTGTTATATTTAATAAGTTTGTGTTTTTCTTTGTACATTTTAAAAAATACATAATCTGACTACCATTGCATAACTCTTTGCAGGGACGTACCGAGAAAGACTGATGATGCAGAGTGAGGCGTGTTAATTGATGCGGCAGCGTGACAGTGATGGTCTGGTTTGTCACGATCAGCCAGGGATGTCTGAACGATCGACATGTTTATCGAGATTGACTGCGGCCACTGCTGTAAGGTACCAGTTCTCTTACTTTGTAATAGTGAAATGGTGGTTTTGATACACTGTGTACCTCAGTTTGCTTGTTGGAAAATGGTCATGTACATGGAATTGTGGGATTTAGCTTCTTAGTATTTATGTATGCCTATATTTTTGCAGTCATTTCTTATATAATGTATTTGTGTACTTTTATTGTATTAATTATTATTTATTATTTCTAATTTTAGGATGGGTATTAAGGCCTGTATTTTGCTTAATTTTGATATCTGGCATTTACATTTTTTAACCCCAGTAATAACTGTTTATGTATAATTGACAAAATAAAATCTATTTAATTGAATGTGCCTTGTGTCTAGTGTTCATGT
Source organism: Cryptomyrus ogoouensis (assembly GCA_025773925.1). NCBI lineage: Eukaryota > Metazoa > Chordata > Actinopteri > Osteoglossiformes > Mormyridae > Cryptomyrus > Cryptomyrus ogoouensis. The sequence goes on along the minus strand of JAOYFF010000039.1, from coordinate 5,391,114 downwards.
ACTGGGAAATTTAAGTTTAGCATGAGGAAATTCTGAGGTTGTTTCCATGTAAGCACTAACTCCATATATTTATACAACACAGAAACCATAATGATCATAATATTTGAGGGTAGTTTAGTTATATAAAATAAAGTTACCAAAAGTTACATTTATTGGTGAGAATTTACTTTAAAGATAAAAGTTTGATTACTTAAGTATTTTCAGGCACCAAGTTTCCACTCGAGTTTTGAGTATTCTTAACATATCTGGCTTTGCACTCAGCATTGAGAGTTTGAAGTGACTCTCAAACTGGGAATAGTCCATCACTGGGACACATATACCGTGGGGTGACTTGTCTAGAACTGCATCAGAAGGGGAAGCTCTAACATGATATGCAGATGGATATAAAGCAATCAAGTTTATTCATTCCCGGCACAACAGAAAGCTAAGTAATATTCATCCCTGTCCTTTAGGAGACTTTGATATTCACTTTCTGTATGCAGGGGCGTACTAACTTCTCTGGGGGTGCTAGGCTGACATGGGTAGGGGGCCCCTAAGTGGCCCATTTGAGCTATTTTTTGGAGACGAAAGTGAAAGGAGTGGGAATTAAAAACAATGGAACATCAATAATATGCTAATCAAAGTGCGGGGTGCCAACACTAAAACATACCCATCGCGTGGGGGTGTGATGGCTGTCAGTAAAACTTGCCAGTGGGGCTGAGGGGGGTATAGTGCCGGTGGATCAGCTGCTTAAATTTAATAAATTTAACTCTTCCCTCTTTTGCTAAGGTTAGTCTTGAATTTTTTTCATATCTTTGATTAATTGTGTTCCATCCATGCCTGTTGACAATTTGTCTACCATTCTCGTGGGATAATATCACAGACACAGGAGATGTAATGTTAGTCACGTTTCTTTGCATCATTTTCCTCTTCTCTTCGGCTACTCTGTGCCGGTTCACTTAGCAGTGAAACAAATTGTGGACTCCAGTGATAAAGGGAAGATGGGCAGCCCAAAGTCTCAAAGTAGAATAGTTCATTGCAGCGGGGACAGGGAGAAACTTTGTCTCTCCTGAAAACTGTTGCTAAAAATGCAAGCAACAGACATGCTTGCATATATATATATTATGCATATCCTTAAACGTAACTGAAAACTCTGTCTTCATGAGTCCACTATTTTATGGGGGCCCCGGTAGTTGCCTTTCTGCTTCACAATTAGCTTACCTTTAGTTCATAATTACCTAAATCTGACTGGAACAGTGCTAACAGTGATTGAGCTATGTAATTGCTCAGTTCAGTCATTTCTGACCATTTTGTGCTGAAGTCTAAATGGTACCCTTCACCACTAATCACCAATTTACACATGGACCAAGCAAGGCACAATTCTCACAATGCTTCACTGACAATGTACATAAACACAGCACAGCCACCATTTAATTTCTTAAATTCAAATCAGTTTTTTGTTAATATATTTTTTTGTGAATCCAACTATGAAATTTGGGGAGCACATTATGAACAAGTATAGGGTCCCAATGCATTCACACACGGTCAAAGTCATCGCTTATGTCACTGAGCAGCACCACGAAGACAATGTCTCAGATGGTTTTTGGTAGAAAACTGAAATATATATTTTTTTCCTTTAACATGGCTTTCTGTTATGGAGGAGCATCTGAACAGATGGACGGTCCATTGTGTGGCTTGCCAGAAAAGGCTTTTGTTTTAGTAGGATTGGACAAAACAAAAAAACAAAAAAGACCACGAGGGGTCTAAACACAGCCAGGCAGAAAACAAGAACTAAAGTATGGAGCAACACAGGAACTCCCACAGCGCATACATCAAAACCAAAACAAACACAGTAGCAACCACAATGGCCTACTGAAGGCTAAAGAACAGGGAGGCACTTAAATACATACATGACGAGGATAAATAAGAGACAAAGGTGGGCAATACCAAGCACGAGGAACAAGCACAGCTGAGAGCAATCAACAGGTACGGGATCAAATGCCAGGAGAGATTAGAACAAGAGTAACTGAACAATACTACAAACTGGGAACCGTAACAGAAATAGATAATTAACCAAGGACATACAAAGAAAAATAAATGTCAAATTATAAATCCACAACAAGAGCCTGGAGGACACAGCCACCCACACAGCCCATTAAGCCATGCAGAGGCCTGTAGAACAGGTGAACACAATAGGAACTAAGGACCCGGGATGGACAGCTACACCTGCTGGCCAAACAGGGAACAGACATAGGACAAGAACCGATCCTGACAGTCTTCTATAATTCCTGGAGGGCTATACTCATATTCATAGCCCCCTGTTTTCCTGACTGAGACAAAGGTGTCAGCAGTTTACCTCTGCTGGAAACCCTAGAATTCAGAGACTCCAGCAGCTTTTTGAGCCATGTTTTGAAAGACTTACATCCCTTGCCATTTTTCATACAGCATGTTTTATCCAAAATGTCTCTCAGAATCAGTACTTCATAGGTCAGCCTTTGAAGGAAATTAGTTCATCTTTGTTCTTTTTGATTGTGGAATTGTTATCTGTTCCTCCAGAGAAGTTAGATGGAGAATACTGGTGGACAACAATTTTTAGGTCATACTCAGGATTTTCAGAGGGTTCTGCATGGGACCTTGTTTTTAAGCCATTTCTTTGCCCTGTTTTGGGCTGCATATCCAGCTGTCCTGATGACTTAAACAGGTCCTCCTCGCCTGTACTTGCCTGCATTTGGTTCTGCCCAGTTGTTTCAAGATCAGGGTCTTCTTCCTGAATATTTCATGGCTAATTTTAGCCTTTCCTAAAATTGTATTCAGCTCTGCCACTTTACCCAAAAAGACTAAAACTGTGTAGTGATGAAAAGCCTATTAATCTCTTGACGGCGCTTCTCACCCTTGCAATTAAATCAGTGTGGCAGCACGACTCTCATTTGGAGGCTCCGTTTGCTGGAAGTGACCTGATCTCTTAAGTGTTAATGCAATGCTTTTTTAGTACATTTTTTCAAGACTGCTTGATAGATGTGATCTGTTCATTCTTTCGCATGACTTCCCCACTTATTCCCGTTGAACTCAGATTTTAAAGAAGTACACTGTTTATATTTTAGTGTGAATCCCTCCATCCATTTTCTGTAACTGCTTGTCCTATTCAGGGTCATAGAGAGCCTGGAGCCTATCCCATAGGCTACAGGTACAAGGCAGGGAACAACACAGGATTGGGCAGCAACCTATCGCAGGGCACAGTCACGCAACATTCTCCCCTACGGGCAATTTGGTAACTATAATTAGCAGGTGTTCGTAAATCCACCCATCCATCCATTTTCTATAACCACTTGTTCTATTCAGGGTAGCATGGGTGCAGAGGCAGGGAACAACCCAGGATGGGGCACCAACTCGCACATGCACATCCATGGGCAATTTGGTAACTCCAGTTAGCCTCCAGTTGGACTGTGGGAGGGGGGGGGACTAAAAAACCCAGAAGAAACCCCACAATGACACCAGGAGGACATGTAGACTCCATGCACAAGCAGCCATGGTGGAGACTCGAACCCTCGTGATGTGAGGTGACAGTGCAAACTGCTGTACTCAAGTCTGAGTCTTCGTGTAAATAAAATTGGGGTTGGATGGTCTCCTAGTGCTTAACAGTGTTGCCTAAAACCTGCAGGGTTGAGGAAACCCTTATCTGCACTGCATATGGAGTCTGCATGTTCTCACTCTGTCAAGTGTCAAGCACTTTGAGATTTTTGGTAATGTAAAGTGCAGTATAAATAAAATGTATTATTATTATTATTATTATTTAGTGAATTTCCTCTAGGTTGCTGCGAGAAAGATGCGGATAGACTAGCTGGTATCTCTAAACTGCCTGTATTGTGTGCATGTGTGCGCGTGTATGCGTGTGTGTGCGCGTGTGTGTGTGCGTGTGTTTGTGTGCGAGCGGGTTTACCTATCCTTATGGGGACATAATGTCCCCATAACGTGATAAATATCAGTTTTTTTTCCCTTATGGGGACCGGTTTTTCCCATTGAAATGAATGAGCGGTCCCCATAAGGATATGTATACCCTACACATGCGTGTGTGTGCGTGCCCCGGGACAGACTGGCATTCCGTCTAGGGTGCACTCCAGCCTTGTGCCCTATTCTACCTGGGACAGACTCCAATCCTGACACATATCTGACCAACATAAGACGTAAGAAGATGAGCAGTATTGGCCCAATTCGCAATTTAATGCAACTCGTAATGTAGCATACTATTTGGTAGTCCATTTGTCTTATTACTTATTATTTATTTTTTGTTTAGTTTTACTTTTCATTGCTATGGTGACAGCCTTGAGGCAGTTGAAAAACCGCAAACTATATACAGTAAAATTTAATTGGCTGTAATTAATTGTTTTTGAAAACTGGTTAATTTATCAGTTTTAATCATATGGTAAAACTCCAAATATGAGAACTACACAGTACTTCCCACCAGCAAATGTGCATCAGTATGTTAGAAACAGCAATTAGTTAGTTGACTTATTCTGTGTTTTAACATATGTAGGTGTGTAAAAAGGCTTAGAAAGAAAATGATTCCAAGTGCAGACCACTGCACACTGTGCAGAAACTGATTTCTAGTGAGTCATTTTGCTAATATGTGGCACACAAAGTCTTCTATAAAACAATTACTCAGAAAAGCGATGTTTGTGTGTGTTTGTATAAGTGACGGCTTCGGTAGTCAAATTGTTTCCTGTTCATCTTTAGGAAAATATGTTGCTCTGGAGAAGTGGTTGCCCTATTTCTGACACCAGATGAAAGTAGCCCACACAGAGAGGACATATGCTTCCCAAGGGGGGGGGGGGGGACTATCTAGGTCTAATCTACTGGGATGAGTTCAGGATAGACAGGCCCCCTCACCCGCCAGAATCCCGTTTTTAAAATGTGCATTGGATAGCTCCTGCTTTTATTTTCACAGTCAGTCTGCAATTGTCTTTTGTTTCAATGTGTCATCAATTCTATGCTTTGAGCTATACGGCCCTTTTGACAAACATGCAGCATTATGTCCATTTCACTCCCTCAGTATCTAGCTTGAGTGGAATAAGAGCTTCATTTATTTTCAATAGCATCAACAACCTGTCCTTATCCATAATGTGCACATTGAACTGCTCTGAATACCTGTGTGGAAACTTCAGAATCAACAAAGGCTACATAGGATGTGTTGATAGGTTCCTAATTAGGTTTAGTCCACCTAAATAGGTTTCAATTTGGGGAAAAAAAAAGTTTATTCAAAGTGGTTGAATCCTTGCACTTTTTCCCCACAGTGCGTACGGGCTGGACGCTGCTTGAGGGTCCACTTTGTGCCAAACTGCTTATAATTAAAATCCTCTCACCTTCTGCTGTTTTATTTTGTTTGATTTGTGCTCCACGTTTCATAAACTGTGACCTTTCACTTCCACCAAATGTTTTGCCATATTTCAGAGCTAATTTGCTCAATTGGCATATTTTAATTACTAGCTTCTTCTAAGGTAAGGTCAGCCTGGATCACATTTGACAGCTGTCTCAGTGTTTCACTCAGGGAGGGGTCCCCTGTCAGTACACTTGCCTTAAACTTGTAAACCACTCCATCTGAAATTTTGTAAGCTCTGGAAAGTGACTTATAAACAATGTCCTGTAGTTACCATGACAGTAGCATGTGAAGTCGCAGAATTTCTCATGAACATTTTCAAGACCAGCGTGTAAGACCCATATGTAACTGTTAGAGAGTATTGTTTGTAATACACATATAATTTATTTATATTTATTTTATTCGATACGTCAGTTACAGGATTGTGTCAAAGGCCCTAAAGCAAAGGTTATGGTAAAGATGATATAGTAAAGCTTCACACAGAAGAGTAAAATGAAATTGTCAAAAGACATGTCTTTGGTAGGTTGTGCCAGCAAGGAATGGAGATGGTCTGTCAACCTTTAACATGACAGTCGAAGAGCAACTAAATTTCACGGAGACAGAGCAAGAGATGTATGAACCTGCTGTTCTGTCGTCATCACTGGACTCGACAGCGAGGACAGCACAATCCCGGAGCTGGCTTTGCAGAACACAGCAGCTGAGCTGAGTGTTTCTGCATTAAGCATGCTTACAGGGGAATCTGCAAATGTCAGGTCTGAAAAGCATCAAACCCAGCACAGTCCTAACCCCGATAATAAATACACCACTTTCCAATCTTTTTACTGCCCTGTAAATTCCACACTTTTCTTCCACTAGAGGTTCATCAGATCTATGCATTAGTACTGGAAAAAGTACATCACTGCACATGTAAGTGAAACACGGTAACGTTGACAATGTTTTTGGTCGATAAAATTGTTATTCTTGTCATGTTTTAGTACTGTGCCACCCCAGGGCTTGACCAGTTATTCAGCTTTAGCAGCCGGCCTCGCTCCACTCTGCTAGCATCTGTAATCTGCGATTTAGTGCGTATTCCAGCATTTATACTGTAACTAATAAGTGTCGTAACTGTGTAATGTTTCTCTGTGCAGTGAGTGTGTTCTTGTTAGTGTCCACCCTAAGTGTGAATGTTGTGCAAATTGTTCGTTTCCTTGTCTGCACTGTTGCAAGTTAACACTCGTGGGGGGTTGTTGCTAAAGAACTTACATTTTTACAAGAGCTGTCATCTTCTTTATTGAAAATGCCCCACACACTCATCAGAGTGCAGCTTTAATATTGTCTTAAATGAAGGTAATGGTTTTGACTTTAATCTCCATGTATTGCAGTAGCAATCTATACAGTAATATTACCTCAGCCTATACTGTAATATTACCCTGGTCTAGTGATTACCAAACAGTCATCTCTAAAGAAAAAAGCAATTGTTGGTCACAAGGTGTCTATTACCATGATACTCAGAGGCTCTTTGATGTGGCAGCTGAAGCCAGGGAACCTGATCTGGTCCTGCAGCGACAGGCTTGGCTTGGCTGCATTTGTTTTTGTAACGCCTCAATCAAAATTGGGGAACTTTGTTGAAAATTTTATGTGCCTTTGACCCACATTCCAAAACTTTCAGGATCAATGCCTCTGTGTGTCTGTCTTCTGCTGTCAGTCACCTACGTAACAGGTGAATGCTGAGGAGGAAGCAATGATTTAACCATTCTATATTCACAGAGGAACTGAGGAAATGCATTTATTATTAAACCTCCTTGTCAGAATTAATCACATTAGATGTACTACAATTTAAAGGATCGTTGTGCTACTACATTTAAAGTTTTGTTGTCAGGGTCAAAAAATGTGCAGTGAGATTTTCTCTGCATTTGCACAGCAAGCCTGTACAATCTTTCCTGATGATCATGTCACCACTCAGTGTAGGCAGTGACAAGACAAAAAAAGTAAATTACATATCACTTGTTTCATTCTTCGTTGCTTCTCCCTGTGCATAATTCGCTGTCTTTAGAATGGAGACACGCTTTGTAGGGCTTCACTAGAACAGAGACCGAGTGGTGGCTTTTAACTGAAAATATTGAGGTACTGTCATCATGATAAGAAAAAGTTTTTCTTAATTAGCAGCTGTTGTATTTTAAATGCTTATGAAAGCCGGTGAGTACCAATTAAGAGGCTGACAAAACATGTACAAAATGTTACAGTCTGTTAGGTATATTCTTATATTTGTGTTTTGTTGCTCAGCTTGAATTGCACTAGATCCACATAATTTTAAAACAATTGTCATTGTGTTTCAGCTTAGATTCTCACTTACTGTCATCTACTGCCAATTAACACATTGTAATTATTGCATAGAAAAGTACATATTCACTCAGAAAGCTATGTCATCATGCTATAGTACACAGGGTGCAGTAATCAGAATTAGAATGAATAGAAATATGATTATTTAAAGCTAAAAGTGTAGCAAGCTTTGCTTGTCTGTGTGTGTGTGTTTAGGATACGACCACGTGCCCGTACTCTAAACCCTTCCGCATGTCGGCACCACATCGTGCATTACGGGAGCCATCTGACCTGATAGCAGCCTGAAATCTATAGTCAGCTGCTGGTATCCTGTCCTGCAGTGTCTCTTTCTGATGAACTCACGGACCATGCCAGCCAAAAGCCCTGGTATGCTGCTGGAATGTCCTGGAGACTAGTTTAACTGGTCTAGTCCTTCAACCCAGCTAATACTTAGCCACCTCAACTACATGGCTTACAGTCAGCGGCCCAAGTCTTGTCGGCAAGTCCTGTCTGAGCACTCAGAGGGATGGAGAGGGAAGGTCTGCAAGGCAGAATAGCAGGCGACACTCAGAGGCACGGGGAGGGAAGGTCTGCCAGGCAGAATAGCAGGCGACACTCAGAGGCACGGGGAGGGAAGGTCTGCCAGGCAGAATAGCAGGCGACACTCAGAGG
>JAOYFF010000039.1:5367949-5379976 GCA_025773925.1 Cryptomyrus ogoouensis | reverse complement strand
AGAGCTGCTACACCACCACAGCTACACCACTGCAAGACAAGGTAGGAGGGAGGCAGTGCACTGCAAGTCCTAAAAGGCAAACGCGGTCAAGGGAAGGTGGGAGACCTGCTACACCACCCACTAGGCAGCCGATTTCCCTCTTCAGACCACACCCAAGCTGAAGAATATTATTACCTCAAAACCATTACAGGCCACAGCTAAAACACAGTGGGTGCACAATTGGTTGGCCATGCACACACATACACCAATGAAACACTAACCACCCACATAGTACAAATGACCCATATATCAAAGATGTCACAAATCAAACACAAAACACACCCTGCTTTTGCACAAGATACAAACCTAATAGCCTGGACAAAATGGCCTAACAGAAGAACAGGTTCACGGAACAAAATGAAAAAGAAAAAACACAAGGAAAGGAAATGAACATCAGAGGAAACTAATTAAATTAAAACAAAATGGTAGGGGTGTCTGACTACAGCCTCTGGATGAAACAATAATACGAGTTACCCAGTATTGCATGAAAATGGATGTAAAATAACACTCAGCTACAACATCAAAATAGCCACTGTCCAAGCTGACAGATCAGGAACAGGGGATTTAAATGTTCCGCAACAGGCGAGCCAAAAGACAGAGAATTGAAAGGTAGGTACTGTAACCTGGGGAATGAGAGGACAGGCAAACATTTGTGATGGCAGTGGGAAAGTGTGACACTCAGGCAGAACTAGATGACGGTCAGAATCAGGGTCAGGGAGGACAGGGATGCAGAAGCAGAGAGGAGGAAACTCACCATGTCATCAAACAACCAAGGAAAAATGGGGAAGAAATGTGCTCTGTACACCAGTACAGTCCCTTAAAGAAGCACATCCCTGTGGTGAACCTCTGAATCTGAATTGAACTGATCACCCGTGTAGGTAATACAGAGGACTGAGCCAGTTAGAAGTTTGTGTTGAGGAGGTGAAAAACAAAACTGTGCTCTGGGCAAGAGAAGGCAGTCCCAAGGCTATCCAACAACTGGCCAGTTAGGTACAGGAAAGCATTTCACTGTTCACTTCAACAGTTGGCCCCTCAAATGTTTCGACCAAACCAGTCTCAGTCGTTTCTGCTGTTGTAATTTTTTGTTTGTGCTACTTTAGTTTCTGAGATGTAAATGTTTTTACATGGTCACATGACACCAGTGTGACGTTAACTCCCCATTGCATCTGATTTCGACCACCCAGTGTCAGTAGTTTGTGCCGTGTTTGTGCCATTGAAATTTTAATTAATGTTATTCTTGTTTCCTCTTTTTTTAAAGTGAAAATGTAAAAAATGTTAATATATCACCATATGTAATATATAGCCAATTGGTACCCCTGCTTTGGAATGAAGAATTAATGCCATAGAAGAAATTATCAGTTGGTATGTGCTTGCTTTAATAAAAACTTGTCAAGTGTAAATCCACTTCTTTCCTGAAATTGAACTAGAACATATGGTATCATGCTATAGATGGTGAGACCTTCTCACCTCAAAGCCTTCAGAGACATTTTCCTTTTAACCACTAGAGTTACCTAGGATTGACTCAGCCTTGAAGAGTAACAATGCAAAGAATGGTCATTGGCTATATGTGTACTTAAATCCAACCGGGGAACTGCAGCATGTTACCCTAAGAAGAGCGTATGCTCTCTTGATCAGTGAAAACACACAGTGATGGCTGCAGTCAGGGAGCTGCCATACTTTGCTTGCTTTCTCTTTTTTTCTTCCTTTCTTCTTTGCCCTCCAGGGTTCTTGTCTTTACTCTGATTTGCTTTGTTCTTTCCTCTTCACGTTCTGCCTTTTCCTCTCAGTCCAACCTTCTTGTTTTGTCACATTAGGGTAATTTTGTACTCTTTATGTAACTCTATGTTAATAAATGAATTGTCCCTTGTGTATTGCACAATGCTAAATAAATACATGTAGAATTTCACCATAAAAACAACAAACATAAGTATCTGAGTGCAACAGGTAAACAAACACATTACAGCCATTTCAATTAATGCAAAAGGATGCAGACATTTAATATGTTATAATAAAGTCTATTCTGGGCAAACTAATTTGATGGGGGTTTGGGGGGGGGGTGTAATTATTTTTGGGTTGCTTTTTAACCAGTAAGACGGCACTGGTATGGAAGGCACTCAGATGTCACTTGAGTAATATTGTTTCCTGTTTTGAGTGATCAGCTTTGATGTTTTGTAACTGGTGGTGATGTGCAGGACAGGTCAACAATGATCCTGCCAGCATGTCTGCTGTCTCTGGAGTTCTGCAAGTTCTCAGCTAGGTCAAATAGGGGTCCATTGCCTGGAACATGCAGCTGGAGAGCGGTCTGCTTCTCCACCTGCAAAGCGTGATGGGAGAGCCATGAAGCAAAGGTCCTCAAAGCTGGAACATGCAGATGGATCATGATGATAGAATCAGTTCTTTCACGAAGCACAATGGCCATAAAATATTACGGCTGCTTCACTCATTTTCTGAATCTCTATTGAAATAACCCTGATACTATCTTAATGCTTTACACTGCATTACACTATCCTCCCCTTTACACTGAATGCTGGTGATATGGCAGAGTTATGCTTATGAATCCATATTTAAAATGAAAATGGCAATATGTGTCTTGAGGTCATCTAACAACCTGCTACTCTTGATGTGTGTCTGGTACCACTACAACCTTACATACAATTTAAAACACACAACCCTAAAAAGAGTATCTCATATTCTTACAAGTAATTTTTCTAAGACAGATTGACAGACACTTGATTAATGCCCAAAGGGAGATTCGGGACAAGGCAGACCCTGATCTGGAATATAACATTTACATGTCTGCTAAGACAGAATTTATACTATTCGTTGTGCATGAAAAAGTGAGCTGCAGGTTATTTGTGACTGGAAACCATGTAACATGCAAAAGCAACATGCCATCATTTATTTATAAAATGGATTTTAAAAAACTCAGAAATTCTAGCATGTACACTATTTTGCAGATCTTTTATGATGAAACACTGCTGTAATTTCTCCATTGCACAGTACCCTAAAGATACAATTATGTCCTTTATATATATCTCATAATTGCAATTATTGATGCTATTTACATTGATGTGGACTCATTTTGCTTACGAATATACTTGCCCAGAAAATCTTCCATAATGGTCCTCTACTTTTGTTCAGGTTAAACTGGAATTATTGTGGGAAGTTTTAGTGAACTGGTCCTTATGTAATGTTTAAATATACAAAGTAGAATATCAATAGTTAAGACTTCATTTTAATTTTCTTTAAGGACATTTCTTGTCATCACTTCATTTGGATTGATAAACACAGTGCTGCCTGCCACCTTTGCCTGACCTTATGAATTCAAATTAACTTTAAGATCTTTCATTTTCTTAGTATTTTGGTTTATTTAATCCCTTTTATTGCAACTGGACAATTGTGTTTTTTTTTCCTTTGGTGACAAACTTTGCCGTTTCTGTTCACTAATTTTACTTGGAAAATAAGATTTTTATTGCCTACTAAACACCCGGAACTTTATGTATAATCTAATAAATTAATTCAATTGAGTAAAATGAAGGCTGCTGTTTATTAGGGGCAGTAATAGGTTAACTTGACTAAGATAAGTATGGTGTTAAATTATTCACCCAGCTATAATATATATATATATATATATTTTTTTTTTTTTTTTTTTTTGTGAATTAAAATAGAAAAGTTTAAAGTTTGTATTGTTTCGACAACTGAGTATAACTTATAACTGCACCTTCAGTTAAGGGGAAAATATAAAAGAAGTTTATATTATGCTTATATTATGAAGTAGATAAATCTAATTATGACTGTAGAAAATCAGGCTGCCTGTTTAAGTATAGTCTGTGATTGTACTGAATTAGCAGTGTATTCGTTTTTGTTGTTATTGAAAAGTTGCCAGATCTTTTCTGAATTTCTTTCAGTTGGAAGGGATTTTGTCATGTCATTCTGAGATAATCTGGGTAGCAATTTCTCACCTGCTATTACCTTCCTGACCATGACTGGTTCAACCCTTTTTGGAGCTCTAAGCAACATTTTATTAACTTAGTCATTTGTCATCTTCCTTCCCATTCTGGGCCTAAAGCAGCCACTTTGTCTGCTTAGTTGTTTTATAGCTTTGCTAAGGAGTGGCATTATTTGTTTTGATTTTGATTATTCTGCTTCTAACTTGGGGCAATTCTGTTGGTAATGTTATCCAGTGTTCCTTGGTGATGTAAATTGGGATGTTTTTAACTGTTTCACTGCATCACTCTCTCACTAGCCTTCTACACCTAACATTTGTTGTGAAACATAAATCTGTGCTGCTCTGGCCGCACTAATGGAATGAGGGACTATGTGATACAAAATATTACGAAATACATGAAAACTCAAGTGTGACACAGAAATAACTTACATGCTTATAGTTTGCTGACAATTAAGGTGTTCTAGAATTAACTTTCAGGAATCATTTGACATTCATTAAATTGCCATTACAAGTCGTGATAAAGAAGAACTTTCATAATTAAAAAGAAAAAAAAAGGTTTCAGTGAAGAAACTAGTCACTTATTTGATAATAAATATACTATAGACAGGAAGACAGTGTTTGAATGCACTGTGGACATCTATACAGGCAAACTATATTAATTAATTAATTCTATGTCTGCTTGTCGTATGTGCACACCATTCATACACAAACTGGGTACACATACCATTCATAGACACACTGGGTACACACACCATTCATACACAAACTGGGTACACATACCATTCATAGACACACTGGGTACACACACCATTCATACACAAACTGGGTACACATACCATTCATAGACACACTGGGTACACACACCATTCATACACACACTGGTATACACATACCATTCATAGACACACTGGGTACACATACCATTCATAGACACACTGGGTACACATACCATTCATACACACACTGGGTATACTTACCATCCATACACACACTGGGTACACATACCATTCATGCACACACTGGACAATTCGACAACACCAATCCACCTTAGAATGTTCATGGACTGTGATGGGAAGGGGAAGGACCAAAAACCTGTTGGAAACACCATGATGACATGAGGACAGCAGGCAAACACTACTGTAGGTTGGAGACATGAACCCTGACCCCAGAGGTGTGAGGTGATAGCCCACATGAGTGGCGACCAAAGAGGAAGCCCACCTGAGTGGCGACCAAAGAGGAAGCCCACCTGAGTGGCGACCAAAGAGGAAGCCCACATCAGTGGCGACCAAAGAGGAAGCCAACATCAGTGGCGACCAAAGAGGAAGCCCACCTGAGTGGCGGCCAAAGAGGAAGCCCACATGAGTGGCGAACAAAGAGGAATATGACTTATAATTATAAGAATTTGTCATGTATAATGCTGAAATGTGAGAGTATCTAATGCTAATTATTTTGCAGAATTTGGAGAGACTTTTCAGATATACTTGTGAAACATAGCTACCTAAATATAAACACCAAAAGTCTTTTGTTTTTAATTATTGCAGTTTAAAATTTTTTTTTCTTATTTAGGGCTGCAAGAGAATGAAAACATAAGCATAATATTTCCACATTGATGAACTTGAAATTTGCAGAGAAAGATGATTCTGGTATTATTTTTGTTGATTTTAAGATGCACTCGGAAGCTCCCTGAAATCCAGAGGCTCAAACAGCACAAATGGTGTCCCTTATGTTCTCATTAAAAAGCCGAAGAGAGTCATTTTTCAGCCCCCTTTGATAGCAGAGTATTTTACTGTGCCTGTATGTGTAGAGGTCAGACGAAACTGCAAGGACTCTTCATCATTATTGCCTCATTTACATTCCTAGGCTTCCTTTGCATGGAAGTTATCTTGTGTCCCTGCACCATTTCTCTCAGCTGCAATGTATCGCCCGTGTCCTTTACATATCCCTCTCTGGCCTTCATTTCTTGCTGATTACCCGATCTTCCTGCATTTTCCCAATGGCAAAGTCTGAAAATTATACACACTGAATTCTTAGCAATATAATTGTGTTTACCAGATGGGGATTAGAGCTTAATCTCAAGAACTGGGAGAGTAGCGTACCTTGTAATTACTCTGTGACAACACTGTTTAGCATTTTTAGGTACTCACTCCCTGAAGCTGTCAGAATTTACTGAAGGCGTGTTACTTGCTGACCCTCAGTCTTTATTGTTCACCGTCTGACAATAAACGTTTGCAAGACTGGGGTGATGCAGTATGGCTGCGAGACGGAGTCTGGAAACGTCCATATGGCTGGACATAAATGAAGTGCGACAAACACAAAAGCCTCTCAAGGACGCAGAACTTGGATTCTGGCCCTCCAGGAAGCCTCATGGGTCACGCAGTAAATGTGCATGAAATAGGTGCAGGGCATGTCAGATTTTCAATTGGTTTACATGATTTTGAGAATTAATCAGCAAATATTTTGTTTGCCTTTTAATAATGTGCTTTACAAAATATTTAATAAATATATTACCCAAGTAACAATCGTTCATGAAAACAAATATATTTAGAATTATTTGGTTATCCTTGATCGAGGTGAATGTAATATGATAAAAGTATGAAAACAGTTAGGAGAATAGCAGTTACACAGAATTAGAAGACCAGACAGGTTAATCCTTGATTCAATATGCCCATATAAAGTAATACAACAACAACAACAACAATAATAATTATTATTATTAATAGTATTATTATATTAATCGTTATTATTATTATAGTTGTTCTTAATATCATAAATCATAATATCATATTGTAAATATGGCAGCATTTGTTTCACATAAAACAGAAGACTTTGGCAGGTTTGGCACTGGAAATTAAAAAAATAAGGTAAAAACATAGGTTGTATAATACTATTTTTATTTGTTTGTTGTGAAATAATAAGTTACAACTAAGTGATGCATGAACATTGTGTTCTGCCTGGTAATATGATAATAGACAGAAGTTTGTTTAGCATTTCACTCCCTTAATCATCAGTAAAATGGATATTCTGACTTTGATGGAAAAATAAAAGAAGGAGATTCATTGAACATAAATGAGGTAATCTGTTGGTGTCCTAAATGGGCAATATTCATTTTATGATCTATGAATCAACATTTTTAAAGGATTCATATCTTGGATTTCAAGGACAAATTGTGATCTCACTATTACACACATTGTTAATATCTGACTTTCAGAACTTGGCTGTACTGCATTTAATAATTCAGGCAATGCCCAAGTTTGTTTTAGCAGCAAGAATATATCAGTATTGACAACTCATTTTACTCATTTTAACTCTAAAACAAAAGAAATAAACAAGAACATGATATGACAAGATGTAATGAATAAGTAAAATCATTAGTATCTTACATTATAACCAGCAAATATATTCTTAAAGTTCCCTGTATATTCCCAGTTTTTGCATTGAAGCTGTCAAATTGTCTTACATTATCTCAACAAGAGACAATATATTTCATTAATATGTATTTTAATTATACAAACAAGAAAACAGCATCTGTGCTGTGTCATTTTTTGACAATATATAGCTATTAAATGTACAAACTACATTTCATGGGCATCAAAAGCTGACATTGTATGCCCTTGGCAGAAGGAGAAGTTAATAATGCTTTTACGCTCTGAACGGAAAGGGGCTATTAAAGCAATAAGGCCTCCGAGGCCTTGGGACGTCATGCATGTAGTCACAGTCAAGGGCATTGTTAATCACATTATGCTGCAAAGTATAGTATCTGAAGACCACTCAAGGACTATCATTAAACAAGTTCCGCATTTGTAGTATTCACCATTAGCCATTAATTATAGATAAATATAAATTTGCACTGTTTTCAATTATCATGGTGGGTGCATAGTGTCAAAGAGGGGAAAAGGGTCACTTAAACTCATTTTTATGGACTACAACACAACAGAGGATGTTATACACACAAAAGTCGGCAAAAAAGCAAAGAACAAACCTGGTAAACTAGCTTCAAAGTGTTTTCAAATGTTATCCCAACACACACATAAGGGACAAATATCAGGAAAAAAATAATAGCTGCAGTGCATTATGATTTTCCATTGTTGCGGAAGTGTTTTATCTTCATCCATGTGTATAGCAGCATGACGATGCCAATGAAGCAGGCAGTGTAACATTAGTGCCGGGGTTCCAGCGCTCCCAGTCCCCAGAGTACTGGCTAGGGTTTTCGTTCTACCAATCCTGTTTCCTAATTGCCACTGATCATGCCCTGATTACCCTCATGTGTTCCGCATGTGTTCTCTCCCTGTATGAATCAGTGTCTTGCCCCTGTTCCTTGTTGGGCATCTGTTGACTCTATGCATTGTCCCAGCTGTGTTCAATGTAGACGTCCCCCCAGTCTGTTAGGGCCTGTGTTCAGGGCAGAGCCCGGTGTTTTTCTTGTCCTTGCATAATACCAATATTGGCACTTGCATCCCAGTGTTTTATGCAAATCTTGGGAAAATCTTGAAAGTGTTTATTTGTGTGTGAGTGTTTGTGTGTGTGTGTGTCTGTATGTGTAAATGTAAATGATAAGATAAACATTACAAAAACGCTTAGAGCAAACAATGCTAATATTCCACCTTCAGATTAAAATCAAATCTATATTAAAATTATAATTACCAAAGAAAAAAAAAAAACAAGGAAACTGGAAATGCATTTTCCATTTCCGAAATTTCCGGTGTTTTGGGTCTCTGGTGTGGATTCTGCTATGCACATGAGGTTATGTCTCTGGTGTGCATTGTGCTATGCACATGAGGTCGGGTCTCTGCTATGCACATGAGGTCGGGTCCCTGCTATGCACATGAGGTCGGGTCTCTGCTGTGCACATGAGGTCGGGTCCCTGCTATGCACATGAGGTCGGGTCCCTGCTATGCACATGAGGTCGGGTCTCTGCTGTGCACGTGAAGTTGTTTATGCTCCTGTTGCATTAAGGTGAGGAGGAAACAGGAAAGTGGTTTGTGCAGCCTGACCAGACCAACCATTGCACAGGGACAACTGGGGAAGCCTTGGCAGGAAAATCACAGTGGGCCTGATCCTAGTAATGTTCTGCTAAATCCTGGGTAAACTCAATATTTTTTTAAAATAACAAGATCATTTAAAACCACAATCAGTGATATTTTAAAAGCTCTACTATGAGTATTTTTCCTCCAATATCAGAAACCCATAAGGTGTTTAAGTAAAAGAATGTCGCAGTAATTTGGAAGCAGTTTAATGGAATATTAAAATTACATGTAAGAATACATTTTGTTTTAGAATTCACATGTTGCGTTTGCATGACAGAATAACTCTGTCCAGGTTGCTTAATTTTTTCTTCACTTAAAAATATCCTGATGGTGGTATTTGACACTAACAGCTCGTTTTTTGCCCTTTTGGGTTACATGGTGAATGCTTTGTGAGTCACATCATAGAGAAAGGCTTATGTACAGTAAAACAAGCAGCATGCTGGCATAACTGGGGTTATTGGCAAGATACCTCTGGGGTAAAGCTTTAGTAATAACAGATAACAGACATGAAGGAAGGCATGCAAACCTGTAACATGCCAGACTACAATGACCGATTTTACAACACTTCTTCCAACTAGCTTAGGGCTGTAGGATCCTTCATTTTACACGGCTAATATGTTTATTTCCAGAGTCTCCATTCTCAATGCATTCTCCTCTATGCAGAGTCTACATTGTTTCTCTTTGCTTTTACTAGTTACTGAGATGATTAAATATCATTGGTAAATTATGTTGCTGCTATTATTGTCTGTTACTGTATAGAAGCATCATGTTAATTGCTAGTTTTGTTGTCTATCATTTTATAGTGCTTATATTTTGGTGTAAAAGTAATTAAAGAATGGTTGCGTCCTGGCCAAGATGTTGGCACTGATCAAGTATTGCAATCAGTGCCAATTCAAAATAGACACACATGCTCATTAATGTATCTGTTATCCCCGGGTTCATTGTGCAACAACCATTGAGACCATGTATGTGCAGTTTATTACTTCTGAAGGAAATCTGGCTAGCATTACAAAGACAGACATTATAGCTAATCAAAAGGTTTGATGAGGAAAAGGGGGATTCGAGAGAGACAAGACATCGGAGTTACATGCTGAAATATGGAAAAGAGGCCATCGGAAAGGTATGTGACAGGACAGGAGATGGTGGCTGCATTCTCTCAGTCTATAAGAAAGGAGAAAAAAGGCAAATGTCAAAGCCAAGCAGCTGTGAACAGTAATAGAGACTACAGGGAGATCAGTACTCCACTGGGTTGTCTTTGGGGTGTGTTCAAAATTCTGCTTTACATCCAAGTGCTGTGACACCTGTCTGGAAGCCACATGCCTCCTGAATCCTTAAATAGGCTGGTGGGCAGAGCTAATGGATGTGGGGTCCAGTGGTTTATACCACTGGGAGAGGTACCATGTGGATCTCTGCCTGCTGTACAAGGCTTGTGGCTCACGTCTAGCTTAGAAGAGGAATTGAAAATGAGTGATTCTTGCTGATTGGCCTGTCAAGGCTCTCCAAATCTTGTTGGGCAGTTTACTGGTTCTCAGAGAAAGGAAACAGTCTAGCACCTTAACTTACTTTCCCAGTATCTGCAGCCTAAAGATATGGTTACCGCTTCAGCCAATTTTTCCCCAAATGAAGGAAGAATAACAAATATTCCTAAAAAATTAAAAGCAGAAATTCTGGTGTGATGTTAAATATGTGATCAGCTTTTACAACAGAATAATGAGAAGTATTTAATCAATTTTCCCTTACTTTCTGTGACATATGTCACAACCTGTCCTGTCCATCCCCCGGTATTACCAGCAGGGGTCGGTGCTCATCCTCCAGAATCCTCCTGTTTTCTTCCCAGCTGTGTCTTGTTCATAATCGCCAATCCTAATGTGGCAAACATCAACACCTGAATCATATCAGTCCCTCGTTGGTCCTGTATATATGTGCTTCCCAGTCCTGTGTTCCCCAGTCCGCTCATTAATATTGGTCTTCCTGTCTGCCTGTGTCCCCTGCCATCTCATTTTCCAGCCACTATTCAGTTCTGTTTCAATAACCCACCTGAATTCACCAAAACACCTGTCTTTTACTCATTTGTCCTGCATTTAATGACAAGATACAAGTGGCATTGCTAGTTGGAGAGTTAGCAATAACAGTAAACATTTACGATATTTATATGGTCTCGAAATACTCTAATGAATTGTGCATGAATGCTACTTTTTGATGTGATTTTTATCGGTTACTGGGAAATAAAGATATATGAAGTCTAACACTGCAGAGTCATTGTAAATAAAAACCTCTGGCAGAAGTACATTCTGTGTGCTAAAAATATCTATGGACATGTATGATTTAGGTTAAAGAAAGCTCTGGAGTTTGGTTTTGAATAAGACTCATTTCAAAGGCAACTTTATTAGTTTCATTTTCAAGCTAATCTTCAAATCTGCTATAATCATGTATCTTTCTGTTGCGTATCAGGGAGGAAGTTAAACAAAAACAGAGGCCAGGCTTCATGACAGTATGAAGTAGGACAGACGGAGATAACATTTTTTCCATCCAGGATCTGGCACAATGGATAACAAATGGATTTCAAAGTGAAACATCCAGATTTAGAGTGAAACCAAAACCAGTTTATATTGCCAAAAAAATCATTCCTAAAGCCAGCAAAGAGCATTCATTATAAGATATTCTGATTAATAACAGGTCCCGCCGTCGATTCATTGTTATGAATCATGTTTGTGATGCTGTCTCTTTTTGTGTATCACGCTGAATATTTATTGACTCTTTATATTAAGCCTCCATAAATGCAAACAACTCCTCTTCGATGTCGAGGACAGCAATCATATTTTTGTCCAAAGAAAATACCACAGTGTAATGTCTTGTACACATCCCCCCACCTTTCCAAAGAAATGGCACGATAAATGTGACACGATAAATTCCCCAACAGGCTACCAGACTGCTACCGAGAAAATTTGCCAAGCAGCATATATATATATATATACACACACACACACACACACATATATATATATACACATATAT
>JAOYFF010000039.1:5341491-5357982 GCA_025773925.1 Cryptomyrus ogoouensis | reverse complement strand
CGGCTGTCCAGGTGGTGCAGGGACAACAGCCTGGTCCTTAACACCGCAAAGACCAAGGAGCTGATCGTGGACTTCAGAAGGAATAAAACAGACATCCAGCCACTCTACATAAATGGAGACCGGGTGGAGAGGGTCTCAAATCTCCGGTTTCCGACTTCTTAGGAAGATCCACCTCTCCCAGACGCTGGTAACCTTCTATCACTGCTCCATTGAAAGCGTACTTACTTACTGCATGTGTGTGTGGTACAACAGCTGCACAGTTGCAGAGAAGAAGGTGCTCCAGAGAATCGTCACTACAACTCAGAAAACTACTGGTTGTACTATCCCCACCCTAGAAGAATTTTATGCTTTCCGCTGCTCTGAAAAGGCAAAAAAAAAATCCTTAACGACCCAACACATCCAGGACACTGTCTGTTTCAGCTGCTGCCCTCGGGCAGGAGATTTAGAGCAATAAAAACAAGGACAAACCGGTTAAAAAACAGTTTTTATCCTAAGGCAACTATGTTAGTGAATGCAGAAATGAAATGATCTAATTTCTGGTGTTATCAAAGAATGGGGTGTGGGGGCACAGGTGGGGGGGGCAGAATGAATGTATGCGTATTTATGTATTGTTATATATCTTGAATTAATGTTGTACAGAAGAGGCACTTCAATTTCGTTGTTGCATGACAATGACAATAAAGTATCTATCTATCTATCTATCTATCCAGTTGAATATATATTTTAGTACAGTCCTGTTAGTGGCAGGACTGATTGTACTTCATAAGCTACGTCATTCCAACTGCTCATAATCATTCTACCAATTCTACATATAATATTATAAAACCTTATAAATAACTTGCTTCTTTTTGTTATCAAAGAGTGAATACTGTGGTTATAGTCTAGCTTGCTTCAAGTAAAGTAAGGACACATGCATATAATGTGTTTATAGCTAGCTAATATGTTTGAAATGTGTTTCAGTGAATTACAAATATGTGGCAAATGTGAAAGACAAATGTATTATTTGCTTCAAGTTAAAAAAGAGGAAAAACTATTTCATTTGTTTGATTTATACCACCTTTTTGAATTGGAAGAGGGCTTGCGAATCCTTCCAGAAGCATGAGAAAAGTACTCTCCACCTGTCCACCCTGACCTGGTGGCAGGGCTTTAGGATTCGAGGGAATGACCTGAGCTATCTTAGCAGAGATATCAGAGAGGTGCCGATACCTTCACTGCATTGTGGCAGCAACCTGCGTTTTAGGGACATGATGAGCAGAAGTCCAGCCAGAGTCAAGGCAACGTCATTGAATGCATGAGGCTCCTTAAAGAATTTGATTTTTTGCAAACATGTATTGTGTCTTCTCATACCACCTACCTCTCTCTTTTCTTCAAAAATGAAAGGATAACTAGAATTTCACAGAAATGATAAAAAAATATCATCACGCAAATGACGATCTCAAAGATGTAGTCTCTGATATCAGAGAAAGTCAGAGAGAGATACAGAGAGCAGCTTGCGGTCTGGGTGCATTCCGTTAAGCAAGAGGGAATAACCAGAGAGAGTGTTTTTTTGGGTTAGAGAAGCTACAGGGCTTTGATGCAAAATCCACCGCAGGTTCAATAGAGGAAATGCTACAGTCACACAACTTGGGTTGAGTCTACTGTGTGGTGCAAACAAGAGCTCATCTTCATCCTGCGCTACACTGGCAAAGCTATACCTGAAGCTACCACATTCTTTCAACTACTGCAGAATGTACACACCTTTTTCAGCAGTTTCCTTATTAACCAAATCATATTCATTTAAATCCAGCATCAACTTGGACTAAGGCCATCTGAACTCATGCAGCTTTCCACAACAAGATAGATGTGCCAGGTAAAGTGTATCAGTGCTGCCTTCCTGCCATTTGAACATGTTGCAGCACCATTAACAGATCCAGGGTCCTAGGGATCCAGTCAAAGCTCAGCAACCGAAGACACTTTATATGCTGGAGATGTTTTCCAAACCCTTCAGCATAACTGAAGGACTACACCAGTACCTGCAGGAGGTAAGTTTGCACTTGGAAAAGCAGTTTAATACAAGATGGCAGTCTTTCAAATTTTGACTTTTATCTCTGGTGGTAAATATGTGTTCAAGTGGCCTGTGGCCTTATGTGTGGAAAATGACATGGTTTCTGTTGAGCAAATCTGTCAATAATCATAAACTCGCTGTTGGTCCTGGGCAGAAACAAAAAAGATTTGATGGTTTCGTGGTGGAGTCAGCCTGCAGGTCAACCTCGAATCTCACCACTTCAAATGATTTCAGACAGCAGCTTTTCTGTCCATAACGTAAAGGAGTTTCACCCATCAGATTTCAAGCGTGGGAGAAGTATTCAAGTCTGCAACCCCAGTATTCCCAGTATTCAAGTCAGGTATTCAAGTCTGCAACCCAACCTCAGAGACCTTGCTCTCTGAAAAAGCCTTCAAAAGACTTGCTATCCATTATAAATTTCCGGTGAAGCTAGAAAACCCCCCAAGTGGCTAACAGTTTCATCAGGAGAAGAATGAGGACAGCTATTGTGTTAGAAATGCTTGATGTAGACATGTTTCCCACCCTGAAAGCTGTTTTCCAAGTGGCCCTAACAATTCCAGTGAGCAGTTGCAGCTGTGAAAGCTCCTTCAGTGCCTTGCACCATCTCCATACACGCTTAAGGAGCACCGTGGACCAAGTCAGGCTAAACGACCTGGCCATCGTGTCAATTGAGAAATACAATCTGGATGCCCTGGTGACATTATTGACAGATTTGTACCATGTTGGTACAGCCTTATGTCACTACCGCAGAAATAGTAAAGGACCCTGACCAAGACAAGAATAGGAGGGCAAAGACAATGAATGGAGGGATGGAGATTGGAAAGTTAGACTGAGTGTAAAGAAAAATGGAAGAACAACTGCAGTGGGAAGTGAAGAGAGAAGAAAAGGAATGGACAGAATGGAGATGCTTAATATGCTAGTTACTTAAGAGATTAGTCATACAGTATTTTTTATGATTCATAGCTTTAACGTGTATATTGTTATTTGTGAAATTCAAAGTTTATTTTCCAATTATTAAAGGGTGTGCAGAAAAAGGAAAGACTCAAGCTATTTAAACTGTTGAAACCAGCTCTTGTTAAGAGAAAGTGAAGAAAGTAGAGGAGAAGGGAGAATGATATATATGATGGAGACACAAGGAAAAGAAAGGGAGGAATGAAAGAGTAAGAAAGGAAGAGAATAAATGAGAACAGAAATGAGGTGGAAACTTGTTCAGAAAGCCAGTAAAAGGAAGAGATGAAAATGTGTTGAGAAGAAAGGAGTGAAGAAGAGAGGAGGAGAGCAGAGCAGAGTTACTAGGAGCAGATAGAGGAGAATAACGTTTATGATAAGGGTAGCATAATGCTACCCTTACAAAGGGTTTATGAATACTTTCTTAGTACTCAATAGTTAATTATGACAAAAGATATTACACAATGTTTTTAATTAATGAGTTACTAAGTGCCAAGATGGAGCGTTATTGCAAAGTGTACCGAAAAAATTTAGTTAATGTTCTGGTGGCACAGGAGGTAGTGCTATCGTTCGGCCACTGGAAGGTTGCAGGTTCAAGCCCTGGTTCCTCCTGACCCCATCAAAGTGTCCTTGAGCAAGACACTGAACCCCAAATTGCTCCCGGTGTGCAGGTTGGCGCCTTGCATGGCAGCCTCTGCCCCTGGTGTGTGGATGTGAGTGTGGATGGTGAATGTGAGGCATGAATTGTAAAGTGCTTTGAGTACTCGTAGGAGTAGAAAAGCACTATATAAATGAAGTCCATTTACCATCTTCTATTGGCCCTGTATTCAGTTCAGAGCATTGAGGAGCACATTTAGTTGGCATTATTGGGATCCTTGATTTGCAGCCTAGATTGTTATGGAATGGATTCAAATGTAACAGATTTGGCAGCTGAACGTTCATTCTTTGAATTCTACTGCTGCATAGCGTAACACAATAGGTAGCAATGCTCTTTGCACCAAATTCCTACCTTACCTAAGTTATTCAAATAAAAAGATAATTTTGCCTCTTTTTGGGTGTCAGGAGTGAAAGTTAGTCATCTTCAGCATTTGTAGTGTTATGGTTTCAGAATGATGTAGACAGTTATAGAACCATTAGACAGAAAACAGGATGCAGGCTCTATGGGGTGATTTTTCCTAAGCAGCTATCATGTTTTTTTCCAAATGATATACAGATGTACAGAAAGAGACACCTGCACTCACTAAAACAGCTCGATTTAAATATGTACTGAAATTAAACTTTCACAAATTGTCCTTTCTGGGAAATACCTTAAATACTGGTCCGTATGCAACTGTTTCATAGCATCAGCTGCCCTCCAAGGTTCACTGTAAACAGATCATTGGCAGTGGACACATTGGATGGAAATACACTGCTTCCATACGTAGGAAATTTTACCTTTATTTTGTAGACTGAAAAACACTGATATATGACTGTCGGAAGCCAGAGGAACAGCATGTAAGATTACATAGCAGTATAACAACAGAAGGAACAATTTTTGCCATACTGAATTCTCCGTAGTGTGCTGTACTTAAGAACATAAGAAATTTACAAGGAACAATAGAAAAGATAGATAGATAGATAGATAGATCTAGGTTTTGCTGGACTAGAAAAATATGTTGCAAATTAGAAATCTGTGTGACTAACCTTTTTATTCCTGTAAACGGATTTGAAACATCCCTTAGTTTTTTAATCTTGTTTGTCAATTGCCACATTACCTTTTTAGCATCAACTCATAAATATTAATATCATTTCATTTCATTATCTACCAAGCGTGTTGACTGCAGGGCTTTAGAAGTATACTAGCCTATGTTTTGGCAACAGGTACCTGGAGAAGTTAATGTATTTCTGTTCATCACTGAGATGACACACAGCAAACAGGTGTGATGGTGCGATAAGTACCGCAGTGCAGCGGCATCTGTTACTAAGAAGCAAACGTCAGCCTCCTGCTGTGATACCACAACTTTTTTTAGTGCAATTTTCACACTCCTTTTGGATCATATGATAATTTAACTGTAGAATGTGGCACTTGTTCTGTTGTTCAGCGTGGGGGGGGCACTTAAAAATTTACATTTTGTTAACACCTTCTGCTTTTGTTATCCTGAGATGACCTATTACACACTTCGATTGTTCCAATCCATCTGTTCTATTTGTATTGCTAGAATTTTATCAATATTTATCAACTACTGGAAAACTAACTGCTGACAATTGTACATTAACAGTGAAAAGCAGGGATTTCTGATTTAAGAATTATACTTCTGCATATGTACATAAAATATTTATCATCATCATCATTATTATTGATAATAATAATAATAATAATAATATTGATAAGAAGAAAAGGAAGAAAAAGAACATGCTTATTGCTAGTCTTAGGGTCTTCCAGAAAGCAGGCTTAGCAAGTAACCCTGATATATTAACCTAGAGTTAGAGTAAACTCTGGATTCTTCATTATAGAAACTACGATCAGAATGAGCATAGGACACTTAACATGGCAACTTATCCTCTGAACCTAACCTGCTCTCAAGCTGGTTTATCTGACTTATTAAACTCAGGGTTAATAGACATGGTTGTGGCTGAGTTAGCAGTAGTTACAGTAGCTCAAAATATCGGGCCCTATTCTTGACAGTCTGATCAGCATAGGAACCCAAATTCTGCGTAGAGCTTTTCATGAGGAGAAGGTGATTAGACCGAAGTTAGACATGATGAATGTCTTTATGAACGTTACTGTTTCTCATCCAAGTCCAGGATTTTATTTGAACATCCTTCTTCAACCTTACATTTCAAGAATCACACACCATGGACTTATTGGTGTAGAGATTCACCAAATTAAAAGTTTCTCATCAGAGTAATATTTATTAGTTCAACAATTTATCATTTTAAATATTGAAATAATTCATTATTAATAATATGTCAATATATATCCTTATCTGCCCACAGAGCCCTTGCAGCCATCCAGGAAGGACAAAAGAGGAAATAAAGGATGCCTTAGAGTCTGAATCAAGTCTTCTGCATGTCACTTTGGCCAGGATAGTTGGGTAGCAAATGGGTGTATAAATGAATAGATTCTGTATTAATAAATTTTGATGGGAAGACTTGCTGTAATTGAATATTATTTTTTCAAGATCAGCTCTATTGCAACATCATAGAGGTTAACAAATTCAAATTACCATAAAACAATTTAATAGACAACCATTACATTTTTCAAATAAAACTAATTTCCTAACCTTCATTGTTTCTTATAATACCTGGTGTGGAATTATGGGAAAATTGATTTTTTTCAGTCATGATTAGGACCAGAATATTCCTGCATGGATGATTCTCATTCTGCATATACTGTATAGTCTATCATTGGGATGCCAACATCCTTTGCGAAAACTGCATAATAGGTAGGAAATAACCCAAAACAGCCCTAGAAGTTCTAGAATGAAAGGTCTAAATGTGGTGCTGGAGCTGTAGTCGTTAACAAAGCACAGTGGCTGGATCTCAAAAATGTAAGACTCTTACAAAGAATCACAGCCAAATTTGTTACTGTACTGTTGCTTTAGTCCTCAAGGACCCACAGACAGTCCACATTTTTGCTCCTGGGAGCTGGGAGGGAGCAAAAATGTGGACTGTCTGGCAGGGAGCTGGGAGGGAGCAAAAACATGTACTGTCTGGCAGGGAGCTGGGAGGGAGCAAAAACGGGGGCTGTCTGGCAGGGAGCTGGGAGGGAGCAAAAACATGTACTGTCTGGTAGGGAGCTGGGAGGGAGCAAAAACATGTACTGTCCAGTAGGGAGCTGGGAGGGAGCAAAAACGTGGGCTGTCTGGTAGGGAGCTGGGAGGGAGCAAAAACATGGACTGTCTGTAGGTCCCTGAAGACCTTACTGGGAAACACTGCTTTAGGCAGCACTAAATTAAGCACCTGGGAGTCTGACATGTGACAAAAAACAGTTTTTTTTGTACTGTCTAAATCGGAAATTGTTAATGAGAGAGGAGCTAGCAAGTATGAGGAAAGGTCAGCCAGCTCTTCATTATGACAAAAAGTCACTTCATTTCATTACATTGACTAAACTGACCTTTATGTGCATAATTAACATTTAAAGAAGAGAAGAAAAGTTTGACTTTTTTACCAGTCGTCTCTGTTACTGTTGTTGTAAATCATTGGTTCAGTTTCATCTTAATCTAATTAATGCTTGAAGTTTGCTGCAATTTTTTGTACTTTTATACATCAAAAAAAAAAAAAAATTGGGATTGTGATCCAAATCATCCATGTGATAGAAAAGCATAGCTGAGGGCAAAGCAGACAAAGCTGGACGCAGACAGAAGCCGAAATGTGGACACACAACCGCCCACACAAAAACTGGGATTAACTCGATGAGAAAAAAAATGTATGTTTTGTAAACCCAGGGGCAAGTGTACAAAACATTCTGGATTCGTTGAAAAAAGAGGACACTCACTGTGAAGCAGGGATCTGCAGGCAAACCAGATGAATGACCATGTGCTCTCCAACAATTTGTATCACAAAGCAGAGTTTTGATATGAAAAAAAATTAATTGGCATTTATTAACTTCCTATTTATTTGAGTAAGCCAAAGACTAAGTTTTTACCTTAGAGATTTTGTCAAGTATTATGTTTTGTTGTCTCTTCCCCTGGATTGTAAATGACTGCAACTGCACTACAACTGCAATGATTGGACTCAAATGCATATTTTAAAAGAGGACCAGAGACTTTAATGTGGCAGGAAAAAATGAGAATCAAGCACTCCAAGCCCGAAACAGGCATAGGAAGAAACAGGATCCAAAACGTCAGGCAAAGCGACACTGGATGAAACAGGTGAAGGTCAGATAAGGAGTGAACAGCAATCAAGGGAGAAGGTGTACTTGGAATCTGAATGTGGCACTGCTGGTCCACTGGGGAAAGGCGCGTCCGATCCGACTGCATGGCCTCCAGTGTTGAATCTGGTGGGTTGAGCACTGCCAGTACATTAAACTCTCCTGTGGCACTCCTGGAGCTGACGGACAAGACAGTTGATCCTGAGAGCCAGATCAACCAACTTTCCGGGAAACTCTCAGGTACTTAACTCAACCTTAAATGTAAGGTATGCGATTTTAATCCAATAAATTTTTTGTCAAATTCAGCAAAGTTCTCCTCACAGTGTGTGCGTTGGGAAAAAAAATGGTGTTTATATGCAGCTTCGACTCTGTAAATGGGGAAAAAAACAAGTGGCTCAGATTGAGCCACACAACACTGATCCAGCCAATCAGCAACAAGTAGTGTTCATGCACAGGGGAGATGGGTAATGGGAGACTGGGGAGGCAGGAAGGAGAGGGGGGGCAGCTTGAAGTGACGGGCTGGGATTTTTGGTTGGATACTTTGCTAGTTTCTCCAGAATTGTATCCCCGAGCTTTAGACTCGCTCCCTTATCTCTAAGTCAATGGGAGAATAAGCTTAAGTGAAAAGCGCACAGCTATGTACTTTTTTGACCCCAGTGTTAAGTAGGTAACTTGTTTGGATGATCAAATTAAAGAAAATTATTTCCAATGGAACTTTTCTGATGGTGGTTTTCTAAGGTATTCTTCAAACTTGACTGCTTTTCTAATTAATTTTAAGCTTAGTGTCTTGGCTTTGAGTTATTCTGGTTACTCCCTCATTTGTTCAGCACTCGTCACTCTTCAGTGGTCGCTTGGGCTATGAGGAGTACAGTGTGAGAGGCAAAAAATGTCCTGCAATACACCACATGTAGTTGAGTGCAAACAAAAGGAAGGTATTTGGGGTACAACCTAAATTTATGCTGGGTGAATTGACTTGGGCTGAATTGGCCAGGAACAATAAGGGTGTCATGCACTGGTATTGGGAAATCGCACCTATGATATGTGCATGTGGACACATGTCAACGTTTGGCTGCTAAACTACACAGCAACACCAGTGACTTGTGCTTACAGTTTAATGTAACTGGTTTGTTACTCATTGTCTATGCACATCTCAAACATACTCCAGTTTAACAGTGCAGCGTAATTGTTGTTGTTTGGTTTTTTTTCTATCTTGGAAGCAGCCATTGCCTGACCATGAGGATTTTGCAGAACCTCATTTGTTAAATGAACTCCAGGATATGGGGAAGTTTGACTCATCTGACGTGGGAGCCTCAACCAATCAAGGAACCTGTGATAAGGAGCGACAGCCGCTTGACCAGGTAGTGTTGCATCTGCACAGGGGCTCAGTGAAGCTGCGATTACCTGACTTCAATTCCCAGTCCCGCATCCTTACTGAGATTCAGCTGTACTCAAGCTCACTCTGAAAACCTCTCATACCCCAGGTTTCAGTTCAAGTGATTACCAACAGCGTGTTTGCAATT
This sequence comes from Cryptomyrus ogoouensis, assembly GCA_025773925.1. Lineage (NCBI taxonomy): Eukaryota > Metazoa > Chordata > Actinopteri > Osteoglossiformes > Mormyridae > Cryptomyrus > Cryptomyrus ogoouensis. The sequence continues at coordinate 5,348,618 of JAOYFF010000039.1, read as the reverse complement.
ATGATGATGGGGGTCAGAGGTGGTGTGTGTGTGTGAGTGTGTGTGAGTGTGTGTGTGTGTGTGTGTGTGTGTGTGCGTGTGTGTGCGCGTGCGTGTGTGTGTGCGTGTGCCGTGCGCGTGCCGTGCGCGTGTGCGAGCGCGTGTGTGTGTTGGGGGGTCTTTGCCAGGGTTTGTTGAAAGTCCTGTCACATATAGAGTAGTTTTGCTTTTTATTTATCAAACTGCACGTGTTGTAGGAAAGACCTACATGTGTGAATGACAGAAGGGAGGCTCATGAAAGCACAGGGAGACGCCATTTCCACAAGCCACCAGCATGCAGAACTCCTCTAGTCTGAAAACTGGCAGTTCTCATCAGGTCACCTTTCCGTGAATCTCATTGTTTAATTCATTTTTATTATGTGTCACAGTGCAAGTTGCAAACAAAAGAGACCTTAAGAGGGGAAAATAAGCATCCATTCATCTGTTATATGGAGTAATGGTGGTTCAAAATGTGGCTATAAAGTATCAATTCTACATAATTATGACATCATAACACATCTATGCAAGTGTGCTGTGTTAATATAAGAGTAATACTTCATATATCTACACCAGGTGCTTCACCATTTTTACTTTTAAATATTGCAAGGATGTATTCAGTATTCAGGTGTCTAGGATATATGTTGGTTTTGAAGCTTGATGAAAGCTCATTTTTGAATAGGCGCTGGATGAATCTTAAACCACTGCTTATGCATATGGATGCAATGTGAGATGGGCCTCTTCCAGTAGCAAATGCTATTGACTGCAACCTTGTGATAAAGCGGAAAAGACATTTTTAAGAAGGTGGACTGTAAACTTAATGCCTAATTTTACATAAAAACAAGTCTGTCAAAAAGTCAGTTTTAACTTAATAATTCATCAAGGAATATTGTAATAGATTTTTGAAGTGTTTACTTTTGATTCCATTTCTTCATTGTTGGCATTGTATATGTATAAATATGTATATTTTTGTTCTGTAGTGAAGCTGTGTCATAACAAAACTGACTTCCAACTGTACTGTACATGCAAGTACTATATCTGCATATTAGCAATGTTATCATTCTGGGTTTCATTTTTAAACTATGCATATGTGACAGGATAAGAAGTTCAGAGATTTGGAAGGAACTCTGCATAGAGTCCCTGCTCCTACAGATTGAGAGGAGTCAGCTCAGCTGCTTTGGACCATCTGGGTGACTTAAAAGCTACATAGTCCAGCTGGCTTGGAAACATCTAGGGATTCCCTCAGAACAAGTATTTGGCTGTGGAGAAGGATGCAGGCTGGTACCTTCACCAGGAGAACTGATTCATGATGATGATTGATAACGACGACGATGATGATGTACCTACTCACAGAGCACTACGAAACATTGATGGGTGGTTCAGTCTGAAAGATAACAGCATCCTGCAATATTTCATAGTCAAATTTTTTCCTGGGTGAAGAATTCCGAACAATTTAATGATTAAAGGAAACACTTTGCTAACAATTTACAGACAATTCAAGGTTGCATTTTCCAGAATTCCCCAGGCTGAGAAGCACGTCTTTAAAAGTTTGCTACTCAATAACACCGATTAATGAAATGATAAGTTGCTCCATACAGATGCAGAATGCAATTGCTGAGCTACAGCTCCATAATAGATTAATCAATTCCATATTTTCTGTCTGGGGTGTCTGGAGCAATTCATTCTACCTCAGACCAGTTGCCCTAGCATTAGAGGAAGGCTCAGTCATTGACAAGAGGACACAGACCATTCTAGATTACCTGCATTATTAATGGCAGACTCTTTGAATGTGTAATTACTTGAAACAGTGTGCTCAGATTTATAGTCTGCAGTTAGAGATTAGCTGTAGTTATTACATAACAAGTAATTTCTGTACATTTTACGAATAAGAACCCATGATCAGCTAGTAAGGAAAAGAGAGATAGAGAAATGGAGAGATGGAGAAATTAATTTCTGTTACTGATGCAGTATGATACTTGTTCTTAAGATACACAGTTGTGTTGCAATATTGCAATAGGTTTCACTGCTATGAGCTGGTCTAAGGTCATGTGTACCACAAAGGAGAGTGACAATGTATGACAGTAAATACACGTATTGATCCATTAAATGTGGAGATATGAGGTAAACCACTGACAATATGACAGTCAAAAATAAAGATGCTATCAAATACAAAACACTAATCAGATGGTATAATGAATCATTGAGCCAATACTAGAACCACGCTAACAAACAGCAGCAGCAACAACATGCTTTGTGAACGACAACCAGACTCAGAAACCAACAATTACAGTCATGAAATGGAGCTCAGCCATTGCTCCGCACTGTCACATCAGTCTCCCTTTGAAAAGGCTGTCTTCCTGGTGGGACCCGATTGGACTAGCTTCCATTGATGACATGGATTTGCGGTTGCACGATCAATGGCAGTCTTGCGGAGAAGACTGACATTTTCACCACTAATCCTACCAAAGGTCAAAACATCCTGTTTGGCAAGCGTTATTGCAACATATATAGATCTAGGAAAAGCACTTAAGATGTTCAGTATAGTGTAATTTTTCCATAGAGAAATCAATCATTATTTGATTATTCATTTGTTCATTTGTGTGTATAGTTCTTTAGTTACCAGATCAATGCTTTGTACTTTTCACATAAAACACGTAACTAATGCTAAAACCTGAAATGTTTCAAATGACAATTAACTATCTTCAGATAGTGCAAACAAAGGCTAAATCAGAAATATTCCGCTTGCATATACAATTAGACCCGCCTCTCTGGTAACTCAGGTGAATGAAATTGCCTTACCAAAGAAACCTTACAATTTGTGCATCAGTGTAAAAGCCAGTCTTTGTAGGGATTATTTGTCGGCCCCAAAAGGAAAGGCATGAAAGTGAAGCTGAAATGATATCCTAAAGTTGGAGATAAAGTTAAACAAATACAGTGAGAGGCTGCAAAATAATATGCAAGGTTATGGATACCTCTGTGAACACTTCCAATTCCTTGCACTATATAGAAATTTCTCAAAACTCACCATTTGAACAAGGCGTCATATGAAATAAGCTACTGAGCTAGAAATGACTGTACAAGAGCTGCTGGGTATTGGTGACAGACAGTAGTGAAAGGGTACATCAGGCATCAAGAGCCCTTAATGCTGACCTGGATGCCCCAGTGACATAAAAAAAACTCTAACTTAAAAAAGAAATATCACAAGGCCCATTTGAAGTTTGCCAGACACTAATGTGATCCAGCCTACTTGTCAAAATATGTGGGAAGAGCTGTTATTTTCTGATGAGTACAAGACACAAGCAGACTCAGGGTCACTCAGACATTAAGTGGCTGGAGTCTGAAAACTCAGCCTATGTCAGTTTTATCTTTTCTGTCTAATATCTGCAGACATATTATTAATTGATTGATGAGCTTTATTAATCTCATTTTGCTATAAAATAGCAACTAGGCAACATAATGTGTATATTATTTCTAAGCCAGTAATATCTAAAAATATTTGACGGGTGTGGACACTTATGCAAGGCACTGCATACACCGATCAGTCATAACATTAAAAGCACTGACACATGAAGGGAATAATAAGGTGAGAACACTAGGGACAGAACAGACCTGGGAAACAGCGGGAGACAGGATAGCCAGGGACAACTGCTGGCCAAACAGTGAGATGGCTGACTAAACGGAGACCAAGTCTAGCAACGAGGATGCACTCAAGGAAGAAAGCAAGCCGGCGGAGGCAGTGGGATGTTCTGGGCAATGTTCTGCTGGGAATCCTTGAGTCCTACTATTCATATGAATGTTGAGAAGCCCTACACATCCCACCTCGGCCTGAGATCACCAATGATCTACGACGATCTACGGCTACATCCCTTCCCAGCAGTAGGTGTGTGCAGAGGTTGCGTTAGAGTTTATCATTGTCCATGAAGGTCATAAAAATTCCATCATAATGTATTATTACACATCATTATCATTTTCATGTTTTAATGATAATAAGATATTAAATAGCATTTTCCTTCACATTTTTATTTTTAAATAATTAATATATAGCACAACTTTATAGACAGAGATGGACATAACTGGTACACAAGTATGCATTCACCTTTAAAAATGATACGTGCTACAATCGATTGTTTGTGAAAGTGCAAATGCGTACTTATTTTATGTGCATTTGCACTGCTATAACAAGAAAATGCCTTTCATTTTAACCTGTATACCACAAATAAAGTAGAGTTAGCATATAAAGATTCTGGACATTAAAATGCATTATATTTTGTTTTCGTATCAGCACAAATGGACATAAAATAAGTATGCGTTTACACTATTACCACAATCGATTGTCGCACATATCGTTTTTAACTTTTTTTCAACTTGCGTACCAGTTATGTTCATCCCTGCTTGTAGATCATGCATTTATAAGGGCATGTAGAGAAATGAAGAACAGAACACAACATGTTTATTATTCATAATTAAAAGTTTCCACAGGATAAAGAACAATGTAAGGTTATTCCACTGGCAAGTTTCACTACCCGCAACCGGCAATATTACACAAAATATTGTGGTCATCAAGGGAATTTTTAGATGTAAAAATATGGAGGCACAAGCAACAATGTATTAATGCATTAAATGTAATTGAGGTACAAAAATAACTCCATGCGTCTCTGCGTACCTCAGAATTCATTATGTTGCTTTTAGCAGCAGCCACCTCATCAAAATGCACAAAGGAACCAGTTCCAGTGGTAACTATACATGCAAAAGCCTTTTCACTGCCACCATCCTGTGTCACTGGGGAAGTGGCATTCTTAGGATCACGAGATGTCATTTTCTTTCCCCATATTGTTATCTTTCCATCACTCTGGTGCAGGTGAATCTCATATTTCCACATGATGTTCAAAAACTGAAGAGATTTTTTGATATCCATCTCAGCAACCTGTAACCTGGCATTTATGTTCTTGAATTTTACTAGTTGATTCCATCTTGTGGTATAATCTAAATTTATGCATTGCCATTTTTGTCTTTATTGTTGTCTTGGAGATGGCTACACCTACATCCTGGAGAGTGTTCTTTCTGGCTGACTGGTGATAAGGGGATTTTCTTTGTAAGTAAAATCATTATTGTTTCATCCACTGCACAGTAGTCTTGTCAAGGACCCGACGGGTTCAGGCATGGTGCAGGCAGGAAGGTGGACGACCCACTGGAGGCTCACAGGACGAATGTGGTTTATTAACAGAAAAGACTAGGAACACTACAAATACAAAATGGACCACAAGGGGTCAAAAGTAAAAGGGGAAAAACATGGACTAACTACAAATGAGGTAGGCAGGTTACAAATCACACAACATTCAACATCCATCACATACACATCACAATGACCCACTGGGGAACGGAACTCAGGTAGGAACTTAAATACAAAACCTGAACTGCGTAACAACAAGCAGGAGTGAGACAATTAACCAATCGGGGAGGGTGCAGGGCAACGAGCAATCAGGTAAACACACAAGGACAGGAACAAGAACAGGCAACAGGTGGAACTAATAATTACTCAAGGAACTCAGAAACTAAACAGGGAATCTAAGTAACTGACAAAGAAACAAGGAAACGGAATCTAATACTGGGGAAATAACAGACAGGTAAAACACGACCACAGGCACAAAGCAAGAAACCAAAACGGAAAACAAACCACAAAATCACAGAAAGTAGAAAAACTGGTACCAATGAAACACTAGGGAACAAAATACAAAAACAGAGGAGGCGGGATTCAAACACACAATAGAGGGGTTAACAGGTAGCCGCATGCTGAGCTACAGACTGACAACAGGGGGAACAGGATGGCCAGCGACACCTGCTGGCCAAACGGGGAGAAGATGCAAGACTGGGACAAAACAGGTGCTGACCCTGACAAGTCTCCCCTGGTCTAGCAGAATGTTTGGCGTTCCTGAGCTCACTGGTACATTCCCTCTCTCTTTTTTTTAATAATGTACCAAGCAGTTGATTTTGGCACACCTCGTGATTTTGCTTTATCTGGGATTGTTTGTTTAGCTTCATGATGACCTGCTTTACAAGAATTGACACTGCTTTACTGCCGTTGAGTGGAACCAGCAACAGATTCCAAATGAAAATACAGTACCAGAGTTAGGGTTAGGGTGTCATACAATTAATTGTGTACAACTGGGAAAGGAACACTTAATCTGCCAGTTGTCCAAATACTTTTGGTCCCTTGGATGGGAGGTATTATTATGAATATTATTATGAATAATTCCCTGCACAGTTCACCATCCATGGAAAGAAGTACTCCCTATTACAATTCTCTGTTTTCATTTATGAAGGTCTAGATAAGAATTTTATGGTGCACACTAACTTCTATAAAGGAAGAAATGTAACCTTGGTTGATAAAAAAAAGACATAGCAGATATATTCAATATGTTGCCATTCTTTTCCAAAAAGTAAGCCAATATTCAGCAACCATGTGGAAAAAAATGCTTACAACCTATAATTTAACAGTAATTTACAAACATTTCCTGAAGGAATTATTCAGTTTTTCTCATGGTTTTGCAGAAGTTTTGGCCCACTCTTCCTTACAACCTCTTCAGTTCATTGATGTTTGAGGGTATTCATGAATGTGGAGCTCTCTTGGGATCCCACCACGTCATCTCAGTGGCTTGAGGTCTGGACTTTGACTTGGCCATTCCAACACCTTGGTTTCTTCTCTTCTTTACCCATTTAGATGTGCATATGCTGCTGTGCCTGGGATCATAGTCTTTGCACAACCCAGTTTTGGTTCAGCTTAATTAAGCTATCAGACAGGTGGCCTAATATATACGTCTAAATAATATTCTGAGTTCATGTCGTCTCATTGGCTGCAAAAAAAGCCCAAATCATCACCTCCACCATGCATGACAATTGGGATAAAGTCTTTCTGACAACTCTCAGCATTTGATATTTACTATACATGGGGTTGTGTATGATGACCAAACATCTACACCTTGATCTCATCTGTGCACAGGATATTGTTCCACAACCTTTGTGATTTGTTCAGATGCCTGTCCTAGGGTTGGAGCTATGGTTGCCCGTGTGGCCTATGCTTAGGCTTGGGGCGGAGGCTGCCCCTGTTGCCTTTG
>JAOYFF010000039.1:5310316-5323293 GCA_025773925.1 Cryptomyrus ogoouensis | reverse complement strand
ACACACACACACACACACACACACACACACACACACACACACACACACACACACACACACACACACACACACGTACGCACAAATGCACGCACACAAAGTATTTATGTTTGCGACAACGAGCAGTGGAACAGGTGTATCTAATAAAGTGGCCAGTAGGTTTGTGATATCACTGCCATCCTATGCACTCGTTTGGTTTACCCCAGCTGTGTCTCATCCCTTGTAATTAATTGATTGTTATTGTCCACACCTGCCCATTGTCTGTGTATATAAGTGCTCGTCCTTGCCAGCTTTCCTAACTGTCATTGTTAAGTGTCACAGTGTTTACGTTTGTTTCATGTCTATGCCAGGCTGAACAAAACTTCCTTTTCTGAAAACCAGTGCCTCTGCATGGATCATCGTTCCTTCCTGGTCCCCAGACAAAATGCCAAGTGTGTGATGATCCAAATGAATGAGTGTATTGGCAGTGGTCTATTCAATTTAATGACTATACAAAAATGTATCAAGTATGAGGCATAGCCACGGGCAAAAAACTATCTGAAAAACTATCTGAAAGTTAAAAGCTAAGGACTTTAGGATATCCATGAATATGTCTACTTTGTAAAGCTTTACAGCATGAAGGATTATGATGAAAATCATTTTTCTTTTTAATTATTTGGAATGTAGAGCTCTTGGCTATTTTTTCTGACTTATCTATGTCCATGTAAAGTACATCATGCTCCATTTGTATTTTCTCACGTTGAGAGTACTTGTCTGTAAATGTTGGTGCAGTCTCTGTAGGACGGTTAATGGCATATTAATTGTGAGAAAGACAGCATTATTTTATTCCTACGGACACTAGGGAGACATGCATTGCAAGTGGCTGTCAGTGTCACCTCTACTTGGAGGTACAGGGAGGCAGCAGAACATCCACAGCCTGCTGCTTACATTCCGAACCATGGAGAGAAGTGGGCAGTAAACAAAAAGTTAATGCATTGGCTATTTGTCTGCATTAGCCAGGCCAGGGCACAAAGCCAGTGCAGCCCGGCATCTTCCTTCAGAGATCAGATTCCCAGCACAGTTTCACATTGCTGTGATGAGCCTCCAGGGACCTCCATGGATCCCTTTCACGATGCCCAACCGGCTGCTGCTCTAGGACTCACACTCCACCTGTCTTTCCCATATATGACCTCTGCGCTTGCATGTATTTTTGTGGGTATGTTGCATTTTGTGGGGTATTTTGTCTCTGCATGTGAAAGAATATCTAATTATAATATTTCTGTTTATTGAGTTCTTACCATGGAATTTTTTGCAAAAGTTATTTGATTAAAATGAGACAACTGGCCCATGTTTTGCTCTGATATTAATGATAGAGGTAGAAACACCTACCTTGAGGATAATCTGCAATGCAATTTTAAAAAATGTAGAATTTTCTTATTTAAAATGTTTTTTAAAGATCAAATGGGAAACATAATTAGTTCACATTAACCTCAGCTGCACTTTTGCATTTCAGGAGTCTGTTCCATTATGCACCCCATACACCCATGTATGTCTCATCATAAAGTGAAAAAGAGACACGCCTACATGCTATTTAACAATTATGGTACAGAATATACACCATTTACAAAAGAAATTCAGGCAACATCTGAAACCAAATTGTTATCCACAGAAGCACAAAGCTGAATTGCAAGCAGGAAAGTTTGGTTCCTAGACATCCTGATACAATCATAATTTCAGTTTCAATTCTCGTCAGCTAAATCTGCCCAGCACATTCTAGATCCAGGGTGAAGAGGCATGGGGGAATAACTTCATTAGGGTTCCTTGCATGCTGAAATATGATTTCAGGTTCTCTAACAGCTGCAGCCATGTGCTAATGGCAGGATACACCATCGCTACTTTGTTAGCAGCACAATCTAAGAGGCAGCTTTCCAGCCTGACTGGTCTGAGACAGCTTGCTTATACACAAGTGAAATCTGACTGTCTTATCAAATGATGACTTTATTTTTTCCTTTGCCATTCCTGCCTAGCGCAAGAGAAACATCAGCCAGCTGAGCCTGTGTCAGCTACACTGGCAGAAAGAAGGGAAAAGCCCCGTTACAGAATTGTTCCCCAAGGTAAAAACATTAATATTTCCCTAATGGTATAAGCATGTTCCTCAGAGTCCATTTCTGTACCTTAAATTAGGCTAAAAGGTACATTAACCTACAGCTACTGTATAATTGCAGCAGACGCTTGAGGGTACAGCACCAGACACAATTAATTGTACTTTCAAAGGTACAAATTGATACTTTTTTTTGACAGTATACAAATGATGGGCAATTCAGCACATCATCCTCTTTCCTCAGATTCACAGTAGAATGTTCTGCAGTGGAATCTGTTGCCAATGTGATGGTTGCACCTGTGTTATGTCCTAGCAGAACAAAAAAAAAATGTGTCAGACAGAAGAACTTCATTCTCACACTTGTGAGAGTGAACAGGAGACTGAGCACACAGCTGAGGGAAGACATTGTGAAAATCATGAAGGTCCTCCTCATTGCAGGCCTACTGTAAAGTCAGGGAGGCTACCTTTGGTAAGGGTAGCAGGAGCCGGGAACAGATAGAGGAATGGACAGAGGCATAGAGGCAGAGCAAATGGCAGCCTCAGTATTTCTGTTACCACCCGTTTATGTACCTGTATTGTGCGTATGAAAATTTGCAGGTATTTATTATTTAACACAAGGTGTGTGTGTATTTGAGGCATTTCTCCCTAAAATCCCCCTGAAATTCCAAATATTTAAATCCACACCAAGTGCTTCCTTTTTTCACAAATAATTGTGTTCCGCGTTGCTCATACTGTATATAACATATATCCACATTTGTGAGAAACCTGCTGTAGCAGTTGGCGACTAAGGGCCTTGTTAAAGGGCCCAGCAGTGAAATCATTCTGCTGACCCTCCAACCCCAAGCACATACTAACCCTAAGTGATAGCTTACATAAAATGTTGTCGTATTACTGTTAACTAACTTGTAAAATTTTCAAGTTTTTGTACATATAATGGTGCTGTTACATCCCCAAGGTGGCCTATAGGTATGGAGAGCAACACAGCAGAAGATGGAGAGACTTCCATGGCGAGACATGAGGAGACTGTCTGGGTCAGTTGAAATTGCTTGTTATTGGCAGGGTGTTTCAGAGAAAGCGTAAGTGAACTTCAGGGAGAGCCAAGGACAAAACACAAGAAACAAAAAAGCCTTAAGGTAGAACAAAAATGACCATTAACTTACAAAATAAAACTTACAAACATACAACTCAACTTGCTAACAACTCAAGGTAAAACAGGGGAAAAAGGTATTAGTCAAACTAAAATGGCAGGCTCTCCCCTACAAGCTTTCTCTGGTAGACGTAACAGAAAAACAACTAAACAAAGGGTTTGTCCGTGTTTGAGTGACCAGCAGCTACAGGAAACCTGACCTAACCAGTAGCTTACCAGCCTGACAGAGAGCTCTCACAAACACAGTGGGAAAACCCCAGAATGGCCAAAGGACCTGAAATGCACCTTCAAACTGTTTATATAGCACCTGGAGGGCACTCATTGGCTGCAGGGGCTCAGACCTCAGCCAATGACACAAAGGACAGGAACACCAATAGCCAATAAGGAAAAGGAGCAGGGAGCCCAGAGACTATAGGACCTGAGAGCAGCACAAAGGGCCTTAACCCTTCACAGATGTTACATTATTTTAGGGGAATGTACCAGTGCATACATACTTACCTTAATAATCTATAACTGTAACTGCCCATGACAGACCTGTGATGAACAATCTGTTCTAGTTAAGTCTAGTTATGTCTGTTGGCTTTACCTTGCAGCTCAGATTCATCCATATCCTAAATGCATCTTATCTATTGCAGTATCCTATTTCAGTATGTTTTTTTTTTTTTCTCATCATATTGTATTGTCTTGTAATTTTATTGTCTAATGTAAATCTATCTATTTAATAAAGTATGTCATTTAAAGGATCATAAAACATGTTTGTTACATTCTCAAAATAAATGTAGAAAAATTATCCATCCAGCCATCCATTGCCCAACCCGCTTATCCTACTGGGTCGCGGGGGGTCCGGAGCCTATCCCGGAAGCAACGGGCACGAGGCAGGGAACAACCCTGGATGGGGGGCCAGCCCAGCGCAGGGCACACACACACACCAATCACTCACACGCGCACACCTATGGGCAATTTAGTAACTCCAATTAGCCTCAGCATGTCTTTGGACCGTGGGGGGAAACCAGAGGAAACCCCACGACGACACGGGGAGAACATGCAAACTCCACACACATGTGACCCAGGCGGAGACTCGAACCCGGGTCCCAGAGGTGTGAGGCAACAGTGCTAACCACTGCACCACCATGCCTAGAAAAATTATAAGTAATAAAAACATACCTTTTTTAAAAAAATGTGTATATATTTTTTTTAATGTAAACGCTTACATCTTTGGCCAAACAGCTAATCAACATGTGACAGGAGGAAGGAATTTGAGATTTTGCTTGACAGAGATTCCATTGTTGAAATTAGGGTTATGACCATAGAAATGAATGGAGAGTCCCCACAAAGATAAGAATAGCACACCTGTGTGTGTGTGTGTGTGTGTTTGTGTGGGTAGGTGTGTGTGTTTACCAGATGTCCCCACAATATAATAAAAACCTGTTTTTTTGTCATTGTGGGGCCCATTTTCCCCTGTTTGTCTGTGAATGTTATGGTTAGCATACAAAAGCTATGGTTAGTGTTAGAAAGCTTATGGGTTACAGACATCGAAAGGTGTTTTTATGATAGTTGTCTGCTCCCATATCCAGGAAAATCACACTGAAGCAGGGTTTCATATGATTTTTCATAATTTCCAAAGGCCTTCTGTGTAACGATAAATCCCCAAATTGAGGTTAGCCAACAAAAGCTAGGATTAGCTTTAGAAAGTTTATGTCTTTTACAGACATGTAAAGGCTTTTTTATGATAGTTCCGGGGCCTCAAATTCAGGGACATCACAGTTTAGCTGGGTTTGATAATGTTTTTCATACTTTCCAAGGGCCTGTTGTGTCACCCTAAGTCCCAAAATTTGATTTAGCCGACAAAAGCTCCGGTTAGGGTTAGTAAGGTTATGGCTTTTACAGACTTACAAAGGTGATTTTATGATTCTCCTGGGCCCTTATAAGCAGGGAAACCACAGTTTAGCTGGGTTTGATAACATTTTTATACTTTCCAAGGGTCTGTTGTATAACCCAATGCCTCCAAATGAAGATTACCTAACAAAAGCTAGGGTTAGGGTTAGAAAGCTTATGACTTTTATAAATACTCAGAGGTGTTTTTTTATGATAATTCTGGGTCCCTGTGTACAGGGAAACCACAATTTATCTGGGATTAATAACATTTTTTCCAAGGGTCTGTTGTTTAGACAAAGCACATAACATTTATTAGCAAGCACAATAAATGATCACTGTACAAAATCAAAGTTTATCACACTGTATTGGCCTGTGCCTTGTATTTACTTTATGTTTCAATTGGGCCTTGTGTAATCAGCATCAATTAGTCTATGCAGTCAACAAAAGACAAATATTTATGAGTAAAAGTAAAAGTTTTAAAAATCAAAACTAGCAATACTGTTATCACATCCGCCGGTACTGGAAGGCCAGTCTGCAATGCAGTTTGTAGATTTGTAGTAGATGTGCTGGAGCAGGGAAATCTGTGTTGCAGACTGACCCTCCATCACCGGAAGAATACTTGAACCCTCCGCTACACTAACACTCACTGCTTCACCAGACATACAGTCATACAGTTTTTTACTGTAACTCTTTTTAGGGCTGCTTTGTGACTGTGATTCTACTCATACTATTACAAGCAAGACTCTTCTGCAGATTTAAAGTCTCAGCTTGGGAAGAGCTTGAAAATGGCTGTGTTCCAACAAAGAAATCTGACTGGAATCACCTGACATCATGACGAACATAGCACATTGTATTCAACGGGACATGAAATAACTGGACAAAAAGCTAACCCATATGGGCCATCTAAACAAATGAAATGGGGGATGTACTCCATGAAATAACTGGACAAAAAGCTAACCCATATGGGCCATGTAACCGAATGAAATGGTGGATGTACTCCATGAAATAACTGGACAAAAAGCTAACCCATATGGGCCATGTAACCAAATGAAATGGAGGATATACTCCATGAAATAACTGGACAAAAAGCTGACCCATATGGGCCATGTAACCGAATGAAATGGAGGATATACTCCATGAAATAACTGGACAAAAAGCTTACCCATATGGGCCATGTAACCGAATGAAATGGAGGATATACTCCATCAAATAACTTAGACTTTCATTTTCAGTCATTCTGAAAATGTATCATTAATGTGTTTCTGAGCTGTTAGGATCGATCCATCTATCAACGCATCCTTTTTCCAATCCACTTATCCTGAGTAGGGTCCAGGTAGGGACATATACAAGCATTAACATCAAGGAGTGATATAAAAAGATACATTTTATTTTTTTAATAAATAAACAGAGAGTTAAGTGGACCAATCAAGTCTAAAATCCTGATCTGAATAGATAGCTTTGATTTTGTGTTTTTGGTATAAATTGGTTTCTTGTTTTTTAAATATGAAATAGATATTGTGGCAGGGCAGAAAGCCCACCGGACTACATTCCTCCATGCTGATGCAGCTCCCCTTCCCCTGAAGTGAAAAAGAGAAAACCAACGTGAGGAATGTGAAGTGTGCATGGCTGCAGGACAATAAGCTAACCCTTGGCGACGGCTCACGGGAGAATTAAACAGCACACACCCTACAAACAACACGTGTGACTGATGGGCAGTGATCACCCTTCGAGCACCTTGTGCTGCAGGTTCTTCTGAGATAATGTTTCGCGAACAGTGGTTGCGGCTCCTCCACACAGACCGGCCCACAGACCCCACCAGCCACTTCCTTTCTTTTCCTTTTGTGCTGCATGTACGCAGCTGTGCTGGATGTACCCAGCTGTGCTGGATGTACGCAGGTGTGCTGCATGTACGCAGGTGTGCTGGATGTACGCAGGTGTGCTGGATGTACGCAGGTGTGCTGCATGTACGCGGGTGTGCTGGATGTACGCGGGTGTGCTGCATGTACGCAGCTGTGCTGGATGTACGCAGGTGTGCTGGATGTACGCAGGTGTGCTGGATGTACGCAGGTGTGCTGCATGTACGCAGCTGTGCTGGATGTACGCAGCTGTGCTGGATGTACGCAGGTGTGCTGGATGTACGCAGTTGTGCTGCATGTACGCAGGTGTCCTGGACGTACACATGGCCAAATAAACTGAGGGCCTACGCACTGCATACAAAGTGTACGACTTTGAATTTTGTCCCAACTAGTAACAATATATATATATATATATATATATATATATATAATATTTCTTTTTTCACTCATTCTGTATTACATATTATTAGTGGGTGTATTTATTGTTTAAGTTATAGCATTTTTATCCAAGTCAAAATGATTTGGTTATGGTCATAAAAACTGGTCATTTGATTTGGCAGAAGTAAGGCTTAGGATATGCTCAATGAGATACAGTCAGTCCCACTACAACGTGTGAATACACACTGCAAATCTGTCCTAATGCGATTCATATGTTAGTACCCAAGTTCAGTACTACACAATACTATACTACAGTCCAAGATAAAAGCATTATGCAAACTACAATGAAGCTGCCTATTTGGCTGTAAAAGAAGGACATTCTCAAAACGTTCATGGTGAGATTGTTTCAGTTTGGGGTTAGTGTGTTATCCCCATAGCTGAACATTTTTTCGACCTCGGCACTTGAAGGTAGAGTTATACTGAACTTCATAAATAGCTGTCTAAGAACTGTAAATTCAATTCATGCATCTGAGTTCTTTGTGCCTTCAGCTGCTCCGTTTCTGCCATCTCTGACTCATGTTCCAGGTCCACATGTGAAGAATTTGTCCCCTTGAACAGAGTTTCCACTTGTGTCAGTCTTCATTTCTGTGCTGTGAATGTGTAACTTCAGCAGTTTGCTTAGCATGCAAAGGTTCTCTTTCATCTTCTGGAAACCATCACAATGTACACTGTGATATAGCAGGCGCGGTTAATTTAGCATCAGCAAATGCAGACATGAGGTGGCATGATGCTGCAGTGGTTAGCACTGTTGCTTCACACCTCTGGGACCAGGGTTCACGTCTTCACCATGGCTCCATGTTTGCATGTTCTCCCTGTGTCATCAAAGGTTTTGTCTCAGTTTCCCCTCACAGCCCAAAAACATGCAGAGGTTAATTGGACTTACCAAATCGCCTGGAGGTGTGCGTGTTTGAGTGTGCCATGCAATCGGTTGGTTCCCCATCCTGGGTTGTTCCCTGCCTTATGCCCTGCAATCGGTTGGTTCCCCAACCTGGGTTGTTCCCTGCCTTGTGCCCTGCAATCGGTTGGTTCCCCAACCTGGGTTGTTCCCTGCCTTGTGTCCTGCAATCGGTTGGTTCCCCAACCTGGGTTGTTCCCTGCCTTGTGCCGATAGGCTCTGCAACTCTGAATTTGACGACCGGTTACAGAAAATGGATGGATTGACTTACAAACACCTGCTCAAAATGAGAGTCAATGGAACTAAGAATGCTTTAAAGTGTGTGTTAGATTAATTTTCCTGTAACTTCTTTATCAGGGTTAGCAGTGTTGGTATCAACATTCAGAGGAAACACTTTTGTTCTCCCTACAGAAGGTTGAGTGCACAACCTATTGGTTTAAAAAAAATCTTGAGATATGCTGCACCTAGTGCATCTGTCAGTTCTGTAGCCAGTGAATCAGTGACATTATCTTTTAAACAGCATGGTATTCAGTGTTCCACTATTTCACACAAGGAATTATGTGTGTTACAGACTCCACTGCTTCTGCAGCCACTGTAGACTGATGAGCATTATTCCACCCAGATTACAAAGTAGCCTGTTACTAGCCAACACTGTCCACTCCTCACTGCCTGTCAAGAGATTTGCAGTGGAAAGACTCAGGAGCACCAAACTTGTTGGGTTCATTTGGCAGGAGATCTCTCCTGGACCTCCACCCTAGTCAAGAAGGTGCTCCATTTGCACTTCCCGCAGGGCTTGCGGAGTTTTCCACGCTCATTCTCACCGCGTTTTACATGGGCACCAGAGAGAATGTACTGACTAGCTGTCTGGTTTGGATAAAAGCTGGACCTGCAAAGCCTCTAGCATTGTGGACGACTCCTTCCATGGACTCTTTGTGCGGCTCCCGTTTGGTAGAAGTTACAGATTAATCTGAGCCAGTTCAGCCAGGATTGGAAGCAGCTTCTTCCCCAAGGCTGTCAGGACACTCCACACCTTGCACACCCCCCCACCTGTTACCACCCACTGTAGCATAAAATAGCCACATGCCTCACACATATTGGCCAGTTTACATTTTATTAAATGTCAGTTACTGACACCACTGTATTTGTTCTACTATTCTTGGTTGCTGCATTAGTTATTGCCATTAATTAGATACTTAGACACTATGTATATAGTGTTAAGTCCAGCCTCTTGCCATTTTGTACTTTAAAAAGTCGTGGTTTTATACTTTTTTAAAATATTGTGAATCCTTCTTTTTGTCCCTTATTTTTTTGCCACTCTGCATTTGTACATGGATGGTATCCTACTTATTTGAATATTCTTCTTTTCAGTGTGTCACTGCATATACTCAATAGTTCTGCAATCAACATAAAACCCTTCCCAAAAATAGTCACAGCTGTTTTTTTCCCCAACATTCTATACAGCTGCACTCAAATTCTGATGGAGCGATCTGTTTTTATTCTGCTAGAATGAGACAGAAAATGGTGGATAGAATTGATTTTTGCCAAATTGAGGCTCTTTGAGTCTCAAGTGCAAATCTGCTATTTTCTGTTGTGTTTTTCTTCAGGTGACCCTTTCTGCCTGTGTCAGCCTGCCAAGACATAATGACTACCGTCTCTTTCTATGAGAGGCTGCAAATAAAATCTCAGGCAGATAGGCTTTGCCATTGCCAGCAGTCCAACTCACTCTGCCATTGCTGACAATCCAAGTCTTCTCTGAATCCTACACATTGTTTCCATTCACGCAGTGGAGTAATGGAAAAGATTAATAAGAATACAGGTGTTTACCTTTAAATGTAAAACATAAATGTTAAATGCATACACACACTTCAACTGTCATACCAAGGTAACTGTCAGCCTCAGCTATAGTGGATATTGTGGAGTTACGTGCCCTGACCGCTTATCTGTTGATTCCGTGTTTAATATGTTTATATTCCTGTGACTTTTAGCTTTATGCCTTTGTTCTGAGTTACAGTTTTGTAGTTGTGCCCTGTTACCTGTGATTCTCAACTCCAAGTGCACACCTGTCCCTCGCGTAGCCCTCGTTACCAGTGTGTGAATATAGCTGCCTGCCCTTGCCCTGTTCCTTTATTAGTCATTGTACATGCTGTGTTTCCTGCCTGTGTCAGTGCTCTCCATCAGTGTTCCCTTGCTGTACCCTCTTTCTTAGTTATAGCCCTTGCTGGTCCTTGGTCCAACTACCTGTCCTTGTTTTGAGCCATTTTGGCCTCTTTTGTTTCTTGTTTAATTCAGTTTGCAGTAAAATTCCCTGCTATTTTCCAAGCTGCTCTGTGGATCGTTCCTCCTCCAGTACGTCTCAGCGTGACCCCAACTGTCCTTCCATTCTTTTCTATGGGCGTGATCCTAATCCCAACCAGATAGATAGATAGACAGATAAGAATCTTTATTGTCATTGTCACTTGACAACAAAATTGAGACCTTAACCCCTTCCCAGCCCTAACCTTAGTGATAAGTAACTAAACAAAATATGAAAAAATGGTCCCCACAAAAATAACAGGTTTCATTTGGACCCCACAATGTAATATATCCATTGGTCAATTCTGTAAAATGTTGTAAATTTATTTGCTTCAATAAATCCACTGAAAAGCGATGTTTAACATATCGGCACATACTTCCTGCAAAGACATTTTCTTTTTATTAAGGGTCGTGATTTTTTTTACCTCGTCATTATATTGTTTATGTTTTTGGCTTTGACCCGTTTCTGAGGTGGATTCTGGGAATAGCTGCTGTATTTCAGTACACAAAACACCGAAAATCCACATAAAGGAACATTCTACACTTGTATGTGGTTTATACTTAAATGTTGAAATGTGGATCACGCAGGCCATGTAGTGATGCTCGGGATGGATGGATGATGCTATGTAAAAACTGCACATATTGGACGTTAAAGCATGCAATTTCGTTTACTGCAAACAATACATGTCGATGTATTATTATTAAAAAAAAAATGGTTCCACTAAGATCATAGTGTAATAAGTTGCACATGATGTAATAAGTTATGTACAATACACACTCATCGTTTTTATTACACTTTTAGCAGATTATTGCATGCCTTTCTGTTACATTATTTTATTACATTATGTGTAGTTATTGTAATTTGTGCACTTATTACATCATGTGTAACAAGCCAATATGATTAAATAAATGTTAAAAAACATATGCAAGAAGATAAAGAAATAAAAAACATGAACAAATCTACAAACACACACACAGACAAAAATAGAAAATCATTAAAATAATAATTAGTGGAGAAATAATTCAACGAAATGTGTTCCCTGTTTGCCTATGTCTTTAAGTTGAAATTGTAAGTTGGGAAAAAATAATGCAGTGCATATGCTGATTTTTATTATTATTATTATTATTATTATTATTATTATTATTATTATCTCATATAATCACTGCCCTCATGAGACTGCGACTGTTTGTTGCTGGAATGCAATAAAAAGTAGGAGTAAATGTTTGAAAAGTTGACTTTACATATGGATAAAACATTTAGATGAATTCTGCATGCCTGTCATTGGACGTTTGGCCATGTTCTCGGATACTGGAATGCCGTCCTTCTTGTAATTCTTCAAAAAAAAAGCACTAATTAACTTTTGGCAGTGAACCCCTGAGTCGGTCCAGGTTATGAGACATGAGCGTTACCCGCTACTTTCTGTTTTCCTGCATTGCTGGGTGCTGGGTGAGCCTGGGGCAAGCATCCACCGGGCATGAGCCATAAACCTGCACCAGCTGTGAAACACTGCACAGGTAAAGTGATACAGCAGGCTGCCCTGCGGACCTGCTGAGTATCACTGCCTGCCCTTTAAGAAGGCCGAAGAGAGGACTGCTGTTAAACTCTGTACTTTAGCTTCAATATTACCCAGAGATTTTTCTGAATAATATGGGGGATTGAGTAGCCAGTTGGCCTTGGACCTCCAAGCTTTTCTTTCTAATATGAAAAAAAACATGAATTCTGTTTCCACTCTGCTGCTATCTGGCATTTTTCCATTAACATTTTTATGGCTGTTTGACTGGTTTATATCTGCCGCTGTTGTGTGAAACTTATGTTACATTTTTAAGAACTTTGAAGCAACATTTTCTGACATTAATTAACAGTAAGAATGTGCATGCATTGTGCTATTTATCCAGGTGCATCACAGCTGATGTTTGATCTTACATTAGTTCACATGTGCAGTTCCTCCAAGTATGTGTCCTTGCTTATTGAATAACGTACCGAAAGTGAAAAACCAAATGGAATTAAAATACCCATCGTAAAGTCGAAATATCGTAACACAGACCATCGCAACCCGAGGAGCGGCTATATACTGTATATACATACACTAACTAAAAAAATCTTCAGGGGAGCCCTTTTTCAGTGAAGATTTCTGTCATCACCATTTACCCTGGCTTACAACACTGTGGGCGGGGCTGGAACTGAGCTGCTCCACAGGATCTGCCCAGCATATCAGTCTAGGATGAGGTGGCTGGCAGTGTCCCCTGTTTGGCTCCAGGATGTGCATTACGGGGTTTGATGTTTGCACTTGGGGGGGGGGGGGGGGGGGGGGCCCCCCCCCCTTTTACCCCCCTCACAAAAGCAGTTATTTGAATCACTTATTTTTTTCTTTCTTTTTTTTCTCCCTTTGGGGGACC
>JAOYFF010000039.1:5292273-5310306 GCA_025773925.1 Cryptomyrus ogoouensis | reverse complement strand
GGGGGGGCGCGGGGGGGGGGGTGGGGCGTGTGGGGTGTGGGGGGGGGGGTGGGGGGGGGGCGGGGGGGGGGGGGGGGGGGGGGGGGGGGGGGGGGGGGGGGACCCACACCCTGCTTACCTCATGCACTAATGCATGTATCTGATACACTGATGCATTACATGCTATTTTGTCTACCTATAGGGTACCGACAAGCCACTGATGCAGAGCTGCAAAGTGCAGAACATGTGCAATGTTGGTCGTGCCGGTTAATTGCAGTTTTGAGTCAGGCGACTGGGGGGGGTCAATGAGGTTGATGAACTGAAGTGCAAATTTCCAAAACTCACTCTGTCTATTGTGTTTTCTAAAGACCTGTAGACAGGCTTCCTCACTGGGAAACGAAACGTATTCATTCCTCATTTAATTAATAAATTAATTGAATTACATTATTAAATTTAATATTAAATATTAAATTAATAACAATGACAAAATAAATCCACAGAATTTTTCTCAAAAGGGTAACCCGTGGACTGACTGAGATTTGGAAATTTGCTTTTAAATAGTTCCGATGAATTATTTGATCCAGTCCCCCACCATGGGCCGTACAGCGGAGCTAGCATTATCCCTGGATCAAGCACAGATAGAGGGGGTTGCCATTGTTCGCCAATTTCCCCTGGGTAGGCCCCTGCAAATTTCACAGCAATACCTGCTTTCAGTGTAAAAATGGGAAACCTTCACCCACCACCATATTAGAGAGTCTCCTGCTGTTAATAGTTTCTCACTATCCTGGCAGCGGGTATCTGAGTGGGTAATAGTGATGCTGTAATTATCTGTCCATAGTTATACTGGTGAACAGACAAAGGTGCTTCCAGCACAGTCTGGCATAGACGATTAGCCTCTCCTTGCTCTCCTCAAACTGTGATAAAATAGCGCCCAACCCTTCTAAACTCATATCAGTGTGTAAGTGGTTTGGAGAAAACTACAAAAGCGTGGACAAGTGCAGTTACGAGTGTCATATTGAGCAGGTCACAGGCAAAGTCACAGGCTAATTCTTACCTGCCGTGGTGGTCCCATTAGGCGCCTGATGAAAGGGGCCTGGAGGTTTTGCAAAAGATGGAATAAATACTGCCATAAACACATTTGGCGACCTCCAAACCTGTACTGTACAGTACACATTTTATGCATTTATGAGTTACTGACATTTTGCTACATTGTGAGCTGGCCTTTACGTTTGTCCTTGGCTTTTGAAGAACTGCCAAAAAAGAATTCCCATTTAAAATGTCTTATGCCACGATGGGGAAGAGTTGACTGTATTCCCTTGTGCTGTCTCTATGGGCTTCACCACCTGCTATTTCTTGAACAACCTGTGTAGTTCCAAGGAGTGACCCTTCACCTGGAAGCACTGGAATCTACCCCCAGAGCTGCTGTGATGGTCTTCCAAACAGCTGTTCCAACTCAGGCCATAGCAGAGCCTCCATCTTTGTTATGCCTTCCAGAGACCCCTCAGAAAATTCTTTGTGAGCCTCTGGTCAGCCAGCACAGCCTGTAACTGAACCTGCTATTTGTTAAGCTAACTTCAGGCATCTCTAATATAATATATTTCTCAGAACCTACAGACTGCTTCCCCAGCATGTCTTGGTAACATCACAATGATAGAAAAATTGTTGAAGCACTCATTATGTAAACAAAACCCAAAAGGATTAGTTCTCACTCACACAGTCCCACACTTGTAACTTTCTATTTGTACATAATAAAAATATATTTTTTGAATATCTATTTCCTGATTAACACACAGATTTACAATCAGGGCAGCACTCAGTCATGGATTCATCATTCAATAGTTACTATTTACAATGTGTAAAATAAATCTAAATAAAGGCAGTATCTTTGCTTTAGACAATAAAATGTCGATTTGTAATAAAAGAGTTTCACACAGGTATTCTCTTTATGAATTTATTATAATTTCTTATTTTAATCTATTTTGTCAGGCTTTCCTCCGATGACATTTGAACAGCTGAACAAAGGGCTTAAACTCGCATCTTGTTTAGCTGTCTTGTTTAGGCACGTTCTTGAACAAATAGTGAGTATATTAAAGTAGCAATAGATTTGTAAAATGTTTTTTTTTCAACGTATACAACAGGTGAAATTTAATTTGACTCCAACCACAAATGATTTCTTGTAATTCAAACTGTGTTGCAGCAGCCATTGTTTTTGTAGCAGACTTTTCAATTCATGTCTTTTTTTCAGAGCTCGTCCTGGGGATCTACCCTCAGTTGAGTCATACCTTTTTTCAGAGCTCGCCCTGGGGATCTACCCTCAGTTGAGTCATACCTTTTTTCAGAGCTCACCCTGGGGATCTACCCTCTGTTCAGTCATACCTTTTCTCAGTGCTCGTCCTCGGGATCTGCCCTCAGTTCAGTCATACCTTTTTTCAGAGCTCGTCCTGGGGATCTGCCTTCAGTTCAGTCATACCTTTTTTCAGAGCTCGTCCTGGGGATCTGCCCTCAGTTCAGTCATACCTTGAACACTTGCGTATGTGCCTGTGCAACATAAGCAATATTACTTCACATAGAAAATGTATTTTTCAGCTGAGGTTCATTCAACATGAGGGTTGAACCACACAAAGCCTTCACTACACAAGGAGTTGAATCAGGTGTGTTAAATGAGGGGAAACACAAAAATGTGCAGGTCTCCGGCCCTCCAGGACTGGAGTTTGAGACGCCTGCTATAAGTGATCGATTCGGACAGAATACATACCAGAGTGTTTATATTTAAGTCACAGTTCTATGACGGCAAAACAACCACGGCCTCAGGCAGGAATCCTGCAAAAAACAAAATGTCTATGAATGATAATGACTCAGCTGTACCTCACTAAGGCAGATAAACATGGTGGGAAACACCAGGTGACAGTGACGAACACCGTTTCAAGGTGCTGATGAAATGTTATGTGCAATTTAGACAGTTGATTAATGAAGGCCCTGACTGAACGCGGCGAGTAAGCGACCGCGGGCCTTATGAATGGCCTTATTCATATCCCTCTTCTAACCATAACCTTGTGCAGATAGTAGCGTACATGCCAAAACCCAAGTTCGTGGGGTACATGCACTGTTCAAGAATCAGACCGTTTGCCTATTGCTTGAAGTGTGCCCACGGCTACAGACACTCTTTCATCCCTTTAAGTCATCACTTGACCTTCAGATTAACAAACCCTTATAAGTGGCTGGGGCTGTTGGTGTCAACCTCATTACCAATTACAGTGAACTCAACACTCGCTTCCCTTATACTGAGTCTTCAGGTGGTTGCATTCTTCTTCTGTGTAATTATTTAATATAATGCACCACCGTTTACATGGATTCTCATGTTTTGTTGCAGGTACACGATTATCATTATTTTTTATCCTAAACAAAGTCCTACAATGAAAGATTACTACATTCATCTAGTGCCATGGTTGGATCAACAGTTCGGAATGTGCAGGCAAATTAAATTAATAAAAGGAAATGTGTGCTAATACAAACATTTCTGCCTGTGCAGCCAAACCATAACTGCATCAATACACATGTAGAAAACTGTGATTCTATTGAATTCATGTATCTGTATTTAATTAATTCTGCGTCATTCTTCATGTCCGCTGCACTGAAACCCTTTCCATTTGTTTAAGTTCTGTTTTATAGATTGAATTATACATTTATTGAACCACTATCCCAAATGAGTCTAGAATCCCATACAATATGCTTGTAGCACTTTCATAAGCAGGGTGAAAGTTTCTGTAGTTTCTTGACGGTGACTCTGGAAAGGTAAGATGGCAAATGAAGCTTCAATTCACTGAGACTCAGCAGAATGTCTCATGTGATTTTCTTGTTCTTGTTCTACTGTATAGATTTGATTAATTGCCCAACATTGCCCATATTGACTTCTACAATTTTGATTTGTTAGCCATTGTTACCTAATCTTTGACCCTCTGCCTGTCCTTGGATTATGAGTCTAAGGAGTGCTTCTAAGGAGTTTAGAGAGCTATGAAATGAACTGCATTAAAAAAATATTCCTTGGCCGCCAGGACAGTGGTATTTCCCTGGGATAGAGGAACATCTGTTATAAAATACATTGCATTATGCCAGCAGAGATGCTGCAGTGTGGTCATGGAAGAGACAGTCTATTCAGTGCTGAAGAACCTTGCTTTTGGCACGTGCAGTGTGCGCTGTGACAAATGATGCAAATATTACTTTAAAATCCACTGACTACAAGAGAAGCAAAGCGTAGGTAAGGCCAGTGCGCTCACAGAAAGGAAAGTTATTAACCAGTTGCAAAAGGGGGACTTGGTATTGAATGATAAAAAGCCTGCCTGCAAGAGGTTTAGTGGTTGACTGCCTCAATATCCCAAATTAGCTGCCACTCCACCTGGGCTATGAAAAATTCCCAATCCCTCCCTACGTGAGAATCAAGCTGTTTTTAGGTAAAAGTTTGTAGGAAATTTGCAATTGAAGCATTGTGAACGATGAGTTCTAACTTGAAGAGACTCTGTATATATTTGGTTAGTCATTATGAGGAATGCGTGGCTGAGCCTTCTGTTTTCTATGGGTTATTTCACAGCTAATAATAAATACTGTTCTGTATTACTTTGGCCCCAACTTATTAGCACGTCATGATAGCCTGAGCATGATCTGTTGCGATTCCTGATGAAGATATGATAGTCAGTTCAATTCTATTCAATTCAATATTATTTGTATAGTGCATTTTTATAGCATTACATTATCTGAAAGTGCTTTAGATTATCCTGCCCAATGGCCCCAGTGAGCTAGCCAGAGGTGACAGTGACAAGGAAAAACTCCCTAGAAGGAAGAAACCTTGGGAGGAAACGGACCCAAAGGAGGAGCCCATCCTGCAGGGAGCAGCAGAGGAAGCCCAAACCCTAACCAGACCCAAAGGGGGAGCCCATCCTCCATGGGGCAGCAGAGGAACCCCTAACCCTAACCAGACACAAAAGGAGAGCCCATCCTCCAGGGGGCAGCAAAGGAAGTGATATAAACCAAATCCCAGTATATATGCTTCAATTTGTTAAGTCCGGGTATAAATGCAGAATCACTGGCAGTAGGGGAGCAGAGATGTGCCATCCACATGAGACTGGCAGTACGCAAAACTTAACATTTTTCAAGTTTACATAAATCTTCTCTATTTAACATTCAATTACCTGCTGAACTGTAGGGTGTTATGTGTCATGGGTACTGCGCGTAACTATGGTTTCCATTTTTCTCTACCTTTATCTTGGTAGAGATCTTATCTTATCTTGGTGCTGATTGGTTGGTGGATTGTGACACTTAAAGAGTGCTTCAGAGCCCGACCTCTGTTAGTAGCACCTCCCCAAATGAAGGACAGCAGGGCAAATATAAAGATGCCCAGATCAAAAAAGCAGAGAGAGATTTAGAGCTGGGTTATTTGTGTTTTTTGCACAATGATATGAGACTGAATCTTTTTGTTTCGGCCGCAGCTTTGCCTGTGGCTATTCTGATTCAGTTATCACTGCACATATTTTCAAAATAGCTTATTACTTTGTAATGCATACTGCTGGTAAATAGAACCTGGGTCTGCCTGCCCTTTATTCTCCCACTCCCCTAACACACTCATACAAGAGGTGGTGTTTCTCCTTCTCCCTGCCCTAGATCTCAGTCCTAACCTAACCTAACCTAACTGACCGAACCGAATCTAACCTAACCTAACCTAACCTAACTGACCGAACCGAATCTAACCTAACCTAACCTAACCTAACAATTTTGTACTGACTGAATATGAATATACTCTATTTAAAGTGAGCAGGAATGAGTATGCGCCTGCTTGCAGTAAGCATTATAATATACACAAGAGACTGTCCCTGACTTACAACTGTGATCTGTTGTGACAGATTAGTCATATGTTGAAATGGATATATGTGGGAATTGGTATATACAACGCAGTATATCACCTACTAACATGAAAACAATAGGTTCTCAGGCTGCAAAAAACAGTTTTTATTTCTGTTATATATAATATACAGTATAATACTTCTGTGATTAAAAAGTATGAAAGACATGGTGTTGAAGTCTTAACTAGGTTAAGAGAAAGCTTAATATGCCTGTCAGCCAACTCCCAGAGATGATCCCCAAGAACCAATCATCCTCTATGCCCAATATTTATAAATTTTTTGCCATAGAGGGAAAATGAAATACAATGCATGTTATAATCACTCTTACCAGTTCAAACCTTAACCAAATCAAGATGTTGAACACTATGAATTTAGTTTAGGTTATGGAGTCCTTAACAAAAGCAGGCACGCTCTTGGTGTATGATAGGGGTCTTCTGCAATGTTTTTTGAAATATGAAGTTGAATCCCAAGTAAAACTTTTTAAAATAGATTCAGAGACCAGGGACCAGCTGCACACAGCACCTTAAATATCCCGCTTAAGTATGACACTATATCACATAGATATGCATAGAAATACTGACAAATTATACATTTGCCACATAATTCCATTTTACTAAAATAAAACAAAGGTCCTCTGAGTATCTTATTTTCATCTAAATAATTTATTGATTATGAAACTACATCAATTAGCTTCTGTGCCTTCATTTTATAATGATTAGATCAAACTGGATCCATCTGAAAAATGTGCTTCTTTGAATATATGACTTTGTATAATGGAAATGAACTTTTATTTTGCATCCTAAAAGAAGCTTAGAAGAATTTTCCAAAATGTCATGGTATTGTTAGGGTTAGGATTATTGTTTTTCGGAAACAGGAGATTCTATCTTTTTTGACATCACCATTTTATACTTGGGATAGACTTTGTTACTCAGCTGGTCAGTAATGATGCAAAACCTCGTCAGAATGGAGTCTGTTACAGTGCTGCATGGCACAGGCGGGAAAAAGTGTGACTATCAACAGAGTGGCTTACAAGAAAAAAAAAAGAGGTTTGCTAGCAAGAACTGAACACAAAGGGATAAACTATAAAATACAGGGACCACTAGGGGTCAAAAACCAACAGGAAAAAAATAACTAAGTAAAAGTAACGACAAAGAAATAGAACTTGGAAGCAGATCAAAACAGGGAGCAAGACTACAGAACAAGCAAAACTACAAAGATCGACACACGTCTAAGCAGAGATCTATCAAAATGTGGATTGCGGCAAGTATGTAAATCCATACAGAGAACAAGGCAGGTGTGGACCATAACTAAATCAACCAATCAATAAGGGCACTGGACAACAAGCAACAGGTGGAATAAATCACAATTAACAAACACAGGAACTAGGAAACACTGAGGGCTAACAATAGAACAGACTAGGAACATAAGAAACAGAACAGAATTTAACCAGGCACGGGCAAGGACACAAAGAAAAGATGGATAACCAGTGGCCTGTACTACGAAGCGGGGTTACTGGCTTATTGGGGTAACTTGTCGGATTTGAGGTACCACAGTTTAAATGGACTTCATATACGTTCACTTACATTTTGCCCAGACTACCTTAAATCCGATAAATTACCCCGATAAGCCAGTAACCCCCCTTCGTAGTACAGGCCACTGTTATAAATTACACAATAGGCCACCTTCAAACTCATAAGAGTAGGGGTAAAGCCTCTTAGCCACACGCTCAACCCATTGAGCTACACAACATCCCAGGGAGCCAGGAGACTCACTAGGGACTGAAGGATTACAAGACAGAGGGGGGAGGCAGGATGACCAGTGACACCTGCTGGCCAAAAGGGGACAAGACACATAGGACAGGGTCAGACAGGCAAAGGAGTTTTTACACACTTTATTTGAACTATGAGGCAAATTTTTCCTGTGGTGAAGGTTGACCACCTTTCATTTCACTGGAGGTTATAGTCTGACTCTGCATGGTACATGTGACATATACAAATCCAAAAATCCTTTCAGTGTATATTAACATGTTCCCATTATGGCTTTCTCATATAAAAAGATACATTTCACAGATAATTCACAAACAAAATAAAAATAATTCTGTGTGACAAGAAGCCTATTAATTATCCATGGCTTATCATGCCTTGCCCACATTCAAACACTCTAATTATTAGTCAACCTAAATTTCCACTATGATACAGACAGAGAGCCACTCCATAATTTTCAATTATTTTTGGATATAATTATACCAAGCTTGGCGGCACAGTGATGCATTAGATAACACTGTTTCTTCATACCTCCAGGGTTGTTCAAGTGTGTACGTTCTGCTTATGTTGCAACAGCAGTTTTCAACTTTCCTCTTTTTTCATGGTAGTTTTAAACTTGTAGGCCAAACGCAGTATCTGAATCAATGTTCATAATTGACGTATGATGCATAAAATACTAATTTTATTAATAAATATAAAATTCAGCATAGATAATACCAGTGAGAATATATATGTATGTAGGCAGGGCATTAGACCGTATTGCATATGGGGCTACATAGTCACATGTCAGTCAGAGTGCCCATGCTAACCCCTGTCCTCACAAGCATCACAACTGGACTGTGGAATGTGTCCATGGCTGTGATACGCGGCAGAGCAGAACCGTGTCATGACGCCTGACTCCCATAACCATCATTAATATTGTCTGCTCAGTATGTGCCAAAGCAGCCCTTCTGCTGATTTGGACCACAGGGGGTAGCTTTCATTTACAGCTCACATCTATGAGCCTGAGCCACCTAGCACCCTTTCAGTGGGTCTTTGTTTTACCCTCCTTGGACCACTCAGTAGGTACTGACTATGGCCGATCATGAGCACCTCTTCGGTTTTGGCGACGACCCGTCTTGTCATGAAAATCAGGTCCTTATCAAACCCAGGACTGATCCCTGTCGAGCCCTGGTCCATGTGTCATTTCCCAGTTTGACCAGCAGGTGGTGCTGGTCAGCCCCGCTCCCCTTATTTCCCTGGTTTGTTAGCTCCTAGTATATCCTTTTCCCCGGGTTATCATGTGGTTTAATGGGCTACGCAGACAGCTTTCCTCCCCACTTCACATTTTCGTTGTGGGTTCAAGGCTGACCAGAGACCAGCCTATGTTTGTAATTTTGACTTTGTTTCTTTATATTCTTCATCTACATATTTCCTTGCTCTTGCCTATTTTTAATCATGTTTCTTTACCCTTGATTACTAGTTTCCCTTGGTGTTAGCCTTAATCTTAACCATAAGTAAACAAACAAAATACATGACATTTGGCATTTTTAGTTATTTGATTGTGGTCACAGATTTTTATAAAGTTGAGTCTCTTCTTGTGGGGCCTGAAAAAATGTTCCCACAAGAAAAAAGGTCTTTATCACATTAATATGTAATATATACATGACCAGGCACACGCACACACATTTTCTCCAGATAGCAAAACTGAAGGGCATAGCATCTGTCTGAAGAACGGAGTGGTGGTTTATACGGTCAGGGTGTAGTCAGTTACTTGCACATGCCCAACTCCAGAGCAGGCAAAAAAATCCAGATGTGAATATTCCCACCACCATGTTTCACTCTTGTTTTGTTCCAATGTCTGATCAATCTCTATTCTCTGTCCTTAAATAAACCCATCTGGTACTTCCACAAATCTCAGTTAATCAGAAAATGGGATTATTCTACTGATATAATGTAGATTTCAGGTGACTTTTTGTCATCATGGTTTTTGGTTGACCAGTTTGGTTGGCCAATGCTTCAAATCCAGTGGTTGGCATTTTGATTTCATTTTTGGGCTGTTGAGCTCAGCCCTTAATTTCAATTCCTCTATGTGTTTAGTCAAACACATGCTCAAATAAATGTAATGCGAAATATACAGTCTATATATAACTTCAGAATTTTTAATGCATTTTCTTGTCAGGCCAGAGACAGCAACTGCAACTCATTCATTTACTTTGAAAATTAGCAAAACACAAAAATACATAATAGTATATATTATGAATGGCAGCATGGAGGTTTTTTTTACCCAGAGGTCCCTAAGTCTATCGGACAGTGCACTGCATGAAACGAGATGCTAGCAAACCCAGAGATAAGATGCCAGCACACAAAAGAAGCAGCAAATGCAGAGCTCAGAGTTAACGGAGCTATTCAGCAATATAAACTCAGAAGCCTGACTTCAGCTTCAGGGGTAACATGGATCAGGCTCAACGCTGTAATGAACAAGGTTGCAGCAGAGCTGCTCTTACATGCTAAGCCTTGTGATTGTAATTAGCAATCAATGACAGCGTGGCCCCAGGAGGCACGTAAAAGCTGTCGAAAGGCTCCAGGTGATGATAAACATATGGATTCTAGCAGCAGCAGAAACTAAGTACAATATTTTTAAGAATTAGCTTCCTGTCTCACCTGCCTACTCGTCAAAGGACAGCTGTCCATATTACCACTCACCTGTGCCTTTGCCCCGCTTTGCTTCCAGGATTTCATCATATCTGTCTCGATGAAGACCCCTGAGTTTTCTTACTTTTTTATTTCTTATAGTTTTATACTTTCCCATATTTCCTTCTGCACCCTGTACATTCCACCTGGTCCTTTTGTCCTGCCACATTATACATTTCAAAATCACTATTTACAGCACAGATAATAAAACATGTTATGCCCAGCTTGTGCTTCTGGTAGTCTAAAATAGACCTCCTTCTTACTCAGTTCTTACAATATGGTGGCACTTGCTACACAATAATGCTGACAAAGATTCATGCAGATATTTTTTCTACTGGTGAAATGACATGTTGTTGGGTATTATTGTTATATGTCTTTTTATCTGTTTTGGGCTCAGAGGAAATGGTCCATAGACATAGTGAACTCCTTTAAAAAAATAACGTTACATAACACAAAGAATAGCCACTGACACAAACAATAGTCCTTGTGTTATTTATTCTAATAGTATGATGAAAATCATATAAAACCTTTTTAATGACATTTTAATATTTGTATAAAGGTATAGCTTCAGCTAACTGACATTCTCAACAGATCAACATCCATCAATGTATGTCTGAGCAAATTACCATTGAGCCATTTAGTATAAACCATTTTACAGACTGGTCTCACTGTAGGTGACTAGTTATGAAGTTTTGATGAAACACATTTCCTGACAGATTTTTGGAAAAGAGTGATTTTATGACTTTATCACCTCAAAGTATGCCTTTGTTAAAAATGGTTGCAGCCTCTCTGATATAAAGTACCCAACTGTGCATCAAGACTGGCACAACTCCCCTCTCTTAAAAAAGCTTTTAAATTATTAACATTCCCCTAACCCCAAGCCATGTTGATAACAAAATGCACCAAATGGCTGACAGGTTTGGTGGAGTATTTTTTAAAATTGGCAGTATATCACAGAAACTGAATGAAACGTTCACATTTCACATTTCATGAGGGTTTTTGGCAGAGGCATCCCAAAGCTGAATGGTCCAGAAAGCTAATTAAATTGCAAAGTCATATAACAATAATTAGACTGATCACCAAACTGCTGATAAATGTAATACTATCATAGACCAGACAATATTGAGAATACTGAATGAAATTATTGAACTCAGTGTTTAACTTGCCAGTTTTTTGTAAGCACAGTTTTCTGAAAGCGCAGAGAAAGCCTGTTTTAGGAAATAAACACATAAGAAAGGATTTGCAACACTAGTTTGTGAAGCTGACAAGAAGAAGAGAGGGATAAAAAGGGGAAAGAGGCGTGATTTCCAGGCTGTATCAGGGCTATGGAGACACACGACATGGATGTGCATTGTACTATCTGCTGATTCTCATTTTTGTGTCTCTGTTCAGAGAAATCTAAATCTGAAATTTCAAGATTAAGTATTATTTACATGATGAATTAGGCACAGTACATTTCCTAGAATGATCTCTATATCTGAAATTATTATACTTTGTTGGATCAAGGACATACACATAACACAAAATCCTTCCATTTCTGTTTTTAGTACTGTCGTGACTCTTATAAACTGTTTTCTGTTCCTTAAAGTTAAATAAAATAATCATCTCATTTCTGAAGATAGTCAATTGGTGCAATACTGGCAAACTGTAGAATACACAGGGAACCTTCAAAATTAAAAACATCTAATTGGTTCTTTTAATTTACATGAAATTACCTTTTTTGAATCTTTTGAGATTAATTGCTTTTTTCTGAAATGCCAAGCTTTATTAATATCAGAATCAAACTTGGGATAAACTTTTGAGTGTCATTCCTTGCATTCCCATGATATTTATCATGATCAGAATTCACTTTATTGGCCACAGGTACAGCTGCATGTACGAGGAATTTGCTTTGGCAGTGGTGCTGCTTACATTCACAGAGAACATGTAAGAACAAGGAAGATAAATTAGGCAAAACAGCTAAGTAGAAATAAAGAATAAAGGAATAAAATAAATAGTGGTCAGTGAAAGCTGTAGAATATACTAACGATAATTATAAGGACAGTAGGGGAACAGAGGTATTGAATATAGAATATAAAAATATGAAAATATATTGTGACCCGTAGGTGAAAAAAGATCTACAAAGATGAGTGCAGAGTGAGTGGGGGGGTGGTAGAGGCAGGGACTGTGTTAGCGGGGGTCAGGGAACGTATTGATGAGTTAAACTGCTGAAGGGAAGAGGCTGTTTTTGTGGTGTGTAGTTCTGGTCTTGAGAGGCCCGAGTCTCT
Organism: Cryptomyrus ogoouensis; assembly: GCA_025773925.1. Classification (NCBI taxonomy): domain Eukaryota; kingdom Metazoa; phylum Chordata; class Actinopteri; order Osteoglossiformes; family Mormyridae; genus Cryptomyrus; species Cryptomyrus ogoouensis. The sequence continues at coordinate 5,297,733 of JAOYFF010000039.1, read as the reverse complement.
TGCTGGAGGGTCATTTTTTGAACAGTCCCTATCCAGGATGAGATGGGTCATGTGAGGGATCTTTCATGCCTGCGTCAGGGTTCTGGAGGTGTGTAGGTCCTGTAGGGATGGCAGGTTGCAGCCAATCACCTTCTGTGCAGGGCAGATGATACACTGCAATCTGTCCTTGTCCTTGGCAGTGGTAACAGAATACCAGACAGTGATGGGGCAGGTGAGGATGGACTCAATGATGGCTGTGTAAAAGTACACCATCATTGACCTTGATAGACTGAAGTTCTTCAGCTGCAACACTAGTTCAGATGTACCATGTTATGATGTCTGTGCCACTTTGTTATCACTTTTGCTGTGTGACATGGGGCTCCATCATGATGGGAAATACACAGATCATCATCTAACTGGGCTTGGATCATTGGGAGAAGTTGCTCTTGGAGGACATTTTGATACCATCCTTTATTCATGGCAGTGTTTTTGGGCAGAATTGTGAGTGAGCCCACTCTCTGGGATGAGAAGCAACCCCAAACATGCATGGTTTCAGGATGCTTCACTGTTGGCATGACACAGGGCTCATGATAGCGTTCACCTTTTCTTCTCCAGCCAGTTGATTTTCCAGATGTACCAAATAGTTAGAAGGGAGCTTCATCAGAGAGAATAACTTGGCACCAGTCTTCTGCTGTCCAGTCCTTGTACTTCAGAAGACTGGTGCAAAGTTATTTTTTGCGATTAATCCCCTTTCCAACATTTCAAATTCAATTCAATTCAATTTATTGAATTGCTGTGCCTCTCACAAGAGAGTTATCCCAAGGTGCTTTACAGGGGTCTGTTGTGATACAATAAACATCATTAGAGAGAGTAATACAGAACGGGTAAACGGAAGGAAAGAATTAAATAAAGGAAGCCAGATGACAACGGAGGAGAGGAACCAAAAACTCCCAAGTAAGGAGAAAAAAAATCTCTGGGGGTCAAAGGTCAACTGGCTGCCCCCCCCCCGGACATATTAACATTACTGAAAACAGAAAAGAGTGGAATTGCTTGCTAAAAGGTAAGCATAAGCTGTGATTAAGATCGAGGATTAACGTGGCACTGAAGGCTACACTCGCTGTGATACAGTTCGTAGGTCCCTTTTGCGATGTCACTCCTCCATGGGACTGAACCAGGACTCCAGCCCAGATGGTGGCCACCCCAGGAATGGATTGCCATCAGTCAGGATTTGGCCCAGAAGCTGATATCCAGCATTCCAGAACAAATTGCAGAAGTCATGAAGAAGAAGAGTCAACACCATAAATATTGACTAAATATAAAATATAAAATTGATGTATTTGCTGATAAAAGCATTTGTTTATAGGAAATGTTTATACTTGCTTCTATATACCATAGAAACACTTTAGAAATTATTTTAAAATGCTGAAGCAACAAAGTTTGCAAAACACAAAATCTGTGTCACTGCCAAAACCTTTGGTGATGACTGTAAGTAATAACATCAATCCATCATTGCATTCAGACAGTTGAGACTAACATTGAACATTTTGGCAGAACTGTACATTATGTTTAGGCAAGGCAAGCTTATTTATGTAGCAAATTTCAGACACAAGGCAATTTAAAGTGCTTCACAATGGCACATAGTTTACAGGAAAAAATTGACTGAACAACACCACAACATCATCCCATCCACGAAAAACGACGTACGGCTGCTTTGCTATAATAATAATAGTAATATTAAATAATAATAGAGATTACAGAGCAGTTTGAGGCCGGTTACATCAACATTATCCAATCATGCACAACTTCCTTCAACACTAATTAATAATACTACTTCCATTGTATCCGTTTAAAATTCATTTCTTACTAACCTTTTTGTCTCATTTTTATTAATTGACAAACGTGTTTGTTAGTATCTTCATAGTGTTTGGCATCATGCGTTCTTTTTATTTCATTATCGTCTCGCCTTTGTCAATTAAAAATCTTTATCGATGAATGATTTTCGTCAAAGTTTCCATTAATGAAAAGAGGTCCCCTGTCTAATTTATGCTGCTCCCCAAATTAGTACTGCCTCTGGAAGCATATAGCAAATTATCATTAAATTTTTTTTTAAATAGGAAAAACGATATCTTTTGTAAAAGCTTAATACTATAATAAGTTTGTGACTACAGTCACAGAGAAACATATGCCTATTCTACAGCTGTAACTCCGTAAACTGCTGATCTCTCTCTCTCTCACTATATATATTTTTTCACCATTACTTATTACTTGCATCTAATTTTTAAGAATCAGTGCCAAAGAGTTAAACCATATTTTAACATAACATATGTAACATAAAAATGCTTTACCAGAAGACTCAATAATGATAGAAAATCATAAATTGAAATTTACATATAGCATTAGAAGTAAACTGCACTGAATTTGTTTAATGATAGCTCAGTTTGGCTCAGTGAATTTACGGATAAATTTTAACCTATAAATTAATTTTCTGGTTTGTCATGCCCCCTTAAACTTATTACTCACACAGATCTGTTAACGATCACCCCTAGCTGAACTAAATTCTAACACTAAACAAATTATTTGACTTAACAGATTTCACCATTTAGCTGGGATACTTATTCTCTTTAGACCTTGATAAGGTTAAGAAGTCTAACCTCTTCTGTCTGATTGTGGTCTGAGAATTAGTCACCTTACATGGTTCCTCTGTGCATGAATCTTGCTGTACTGCATGATTACAATTCTGGATTTCCACCAAAATCCTGTTAACAACTGCTAGATGTATGCCAATATTAGACTATTTACTTTAAAGTCTGCAGTATTTACATTGTTTGCATTATAGCTTCATGGAAATGTATCTACATTCCATGTTGATTACACTTGCTTGGATGTGAAAGAAATTTCAGGGAGCATAAGATGAAATGCTGTTGGTGAATCGCGGCACAGATGTGAGGAAAGGGAAGCATTTGGAATTATTTAGATTTTTGCACAAACAATTTCTGAAATGTATTCTCACCTAAACAGTAAAGGCCGTTAATTTATTGTTGTGACATATTCTTGTATTTCAATAATAAAATCTATTCTTTTTTATGAACATGAGCAAGCTGAATGATCACACCTGAGCAGGCATGTCTTCTTCCCTCACGTTTTGAAAAACTGAATTGTCAGAGGGCACAATTAACTGGGCACTGTGGTAGGTAGAGGTTCTGTGTTTCAAGCATGACGGGCTCACTCCCTCCTACTGAGCAACCTTTTCAGAATCAATGCAGCATGTAAACATGCAGTGCTCCAGACCACCCACCCAAACCACCACTCCATCCACAAAGAACAGAGGGGAAAAAATCACTCCAAGTGTTAAATTAAAATTGTACACGTCAGTATAGTGCATTATGTATGAGAGCTTCATCAGTCATAATGCATTATACATAATATAGCCATGTTTATAATGCTTTACGAATGCATTATCATTTGCTATGAATGTGTTTATAAAATGTGGCCTTAAGTGTTACCCACATTTCTTAAAATAAAAGTCAAAACTGAAACTGAACATTCTAATAGCACAAAGTGCCAGTTTGTATTTGTAATATTGATTTAAAAAAAATTATTACCCTCCTCTCAGATTTAGATTTTTTTTTAGTAAAGCCAGACAGAACATCTCAAGAATAAAAAGAAAGTATTTTTTCCTCAAGAATTTCACTTTTCATTGCATTGTATAGCATTTATTAACTGAAATACCCGCTACTTTGCAGCAATCTTTGGATGAAGAGTGACAGACAGACAAGTAGACTTATCTAGTAACCAGGAAGTCCAGCATGAGTCTGAAAAATAATTGTATTATTATAAGTATGTTTGTCTTTGTTACTCCTTCTAATCCACCCCATTACATGATGACTCAATCTATCACAGTTAAGAATGAGTGGCTGCCCACAAATGGACTGGCATCCTGTGCCAGGAGTCCCCTGCTTTATGACCTGTGCTTCCACATACACACATACCTACAATTAAAACCTGTGTACTTATTTCAAGGAAAGCTATGAACATCGATGACATTCTTTGAACACATATTGTACATAACTGTGGGAGCTTATCTTTCATATTGCCATTGTTGTGAATAAATAGACACTGAAGAGTCCGATCCAGATAGAGTTCATTGCAAGGTTTTAGAAATGTGTCAGAAGTGACAGCTTCCAAACTGCTTGCAGTGAAAGACGCCCTGTTCCAGTTGGCATGTGCCGGTCTGTCTAACTCTGAGTGTGAATAACAGTCTTGTAAAAGTGTGATTTTTTCCAAAGGAGATTCTCTGTCCTATATTTTACTTACTGAGGTTGTCTTGTGGATGGCTGAGGTTATTATTATTATTGTTGTTATTATTATTATTATTTTGTAATTATGGTCAAAACGGCTACTGATTGCATACAGCATAATGTTCAGGTACTTCAAATTTATCATCACAAAATGCCAACACTATTGCATTATTTAGAAGTAATGGCATCTTTATAAAACACATAATTAATTTTGGAATATACTTAAACTGCAAAAAAAGAAATGGTTTATTTGTGTGTATTTGAGTCTAAAAATAACAGGAATATGCAGGGATCGTTAACTAGCAAAAAATTTCCAGGTCAACGTACACAATGAGAAAGAACCCCTGTGTAATGACTATGGATTTCCAGTCTTCCTTAAAATTGGGTATTATTATTTTCCATGTCAATGCTAAAGCTGTAAAGGAGAGTGCTGCTCCTAGTTACGGCAGAAACATGTAGATGACCCATAAGATGTTCTGTGGTCAGAAAAGTTAACATTTTTTAAATAATAATAATAATAATAATAATAACTAGTAACTGCAGGAAGTGACGGAAGGGTCCAAAGCTCGGGATGATCAGACAGGTAGGACAAGTAGAGGAACAATGGCAGAGAACTGGCGGCCAGGGTAGTAGAAAGTCAGACAGAATTAGACTGCCATAACAGGATGTAGATTGAGCGTAGGTCAAACGGGATAGGAGATGTAGGACAGAGCAGGACTGGTTTTAGTGAAATGGTCTGAGTAGTAGGCAGAAATTAGGATTGAGATGCTTTTAGTGCAGGTGTAACAGATCAGTCGATGTCGGAGAGTACACTGTGCACATCAGGATACCTAGCTGAAATAGCCACCTAAGCTGGATTCGAACCGGCGACACAGGCTTAGCCCACTGAGCCACCCGCTGCTGTGGGTAAGATGGGTGAGATCGGTGGACACCTTCCTACCTGATCTGGTAACTAATTTTAGCTGAATTAGCCTAGGTTGGTCTTAGACATACATAACCAGTGGCTGTAGCGCTCCCGTTTGACCGATCGACACGAAATTTGGAGGGTCTGTCTGTGGTCCAGCCCTACATAAGTTTGAGAAATTTGGTAATGATTGGCTGAAGCATGCCTGAGATATAGCTGTCTGATTGAAATGGACGTGGCACCAGTAGGGTCATGGTGTGGCTTTTGGCCGTACCTTAC
>JAOYFF010000039.1:5243038-5263165 GCA_025773925.1 Cryptomyrus ogoouensis | reverse complement strand
CCACAGCACTGTATTCCCCTAGAAAGGGGCACTGTCAGAACAAGCACTGTATTCCCCTAGAAAGGGGCACTGTCAGAACAAGCACTGTATTCCCCAGACAGCCCCGTCACCTGCTCTGCCCATCTTGTCCTTACTCCTCACACACTCACCGACCAGTATTATTTCTGGAAAAACTGGATGGCTCAATTGTGAATTTGAACACCAGTAAATGTGACATGTAACTATAATTATCCATTTATTGTGCATTCCACTTACATGCCAATTTGCTGAATCTCTCTCTTCCAATTAGGCGATGCCCTGCATTGTAAAGTGTTATTTATAATATTTATATCTTTTATATGTCTAAATATTTATATTCTATTTATTTCTCATTTGTACTATGACCCATTTTCCTTTACATAACAGTAAGAACTGTAACATACACACTAATGGTACAGAGGAACCACAAAGGTCACAGTTTTTTGTACGTATGTTGTATTAAATCACATGCAGTTTAATTTAATCCTCCCACAGAGCACTAAACCATGCTCATGTAAACCGTAAAATGTGTCCTCTTTAAAGCACATGTATTCATTTAAAATTTAATTAGTCTTTTGGTTATTAGTGTTCTTGCCTAATGAAAACATGACCACAAATCCAGACGCTGGCGTGAAACGAGAGAATGCTATGGGTTGTACGGTAATAAATTTATTTATCAAAACTTTGTAATAAAGCAAAACTTGCGGGGCAGTGAACTTCAGAGGCCTAAACGCCTAGGGCTTAGTGCAGATAAGGTGGGATACTGTGGCCACACCTTTTAGCCAGGGAGATAACATTTCACAATGTTCTTTAATTTTCCTTATGTTTCTTCAGATCTTTCTCATTCTCCTCTATTAATAATCAGAGGTTATCCCCAGCTGTCTTATTCAGCGTCTGTCATTCTACGTTTTTATACAATAAATAATAGATATAGTGATAGAATCCATTCTTGTGTAACGCATCTAACCAATCTGAAATCATGTGTACAATAAGATTCTCAGTTAAAGGCAATTTCCCGAGAAAATTCCATAATTTTATAAGAGCAATACAATCGAAGGCTTTGTTAATTGTGATCAGTAAAGCACCTGTTGATTTCCTCATGGTACTCCCTGCTTCATAAAACATACAGTACTCTTACATAGTTGAACTACTTTCTTTAACTTTTTAAGGCCTTCATTTTTTAAGCCTTTAACTTCATGCTCGGAGAAGGGAAGCAATTTTGATTCACAGACCAACGTATTTTAATTTCTTCAGTTCACACCATTTGCACATGGGAAAGTGAAATTTTCAAGACCACTAAAGTGCTCTGTGAGTAGGAGACTCCCTCATATTACTTGTGAAGAAGTAGCGGTAAAATGTAAAGTGCTTTTAGCTGTCCCATAATGCCTTTCATACCATGGTTTAAGTAGACAACCAGAATTTTTTGGTAACACTTTACAATACTGGTCAACAAATAAGCAACTAATTCCAAAGTAACCATGAGTTAATGCATTTATTAACAATGTACACATCAGGAAATCCTGAAGCATGCACCTTAACACCCAATGAAGTCATACAAGATTAAGCATTACTAAATGTCTTTCTTACCTACTAACACATTTACTGAAAACTTGACTATTTTGACTGTTGTATCACAAAAAAAACAAGCATAAGTTTACTTACATTTTAAATACAGACAGTCCTCTACTTACGGAAGAGATACGTTCCGAACAGCCGTTCGTAATTTGAAATGTCCGTAAGTCGTTATTCAACATCATCTTAAGGGTATAGGCAAGTACAAAGAACTAGGATGCTGGGAGAATGCACGCTACGCTGCTGAACTGGCGCACAGAAAAAAAAAAAATGTTACAGACAGGAAACGGGAGCCCAAGGAACACAATTTGGACTTACAGTCCTCTTCGTTCGTATGTCTGAAAGTTCGTAAGTTGAAGTTTCATATGGCATTTGTCAGTTTTATGTTCTGGTGTGTTATGTAATATACACACACAACAGAAAAACAACGTGCAAGAGTTCTGTGTGTTTCCTCTCATAGCTTACTTAAAGTACATTCATGATAGAGACATCGTTAATAGCCACGTAAGACCTGTATTTCTGTTTGTCATATTTATTTTTCAGTACAGACTTTGCCTAAGTATACAGTAAAGAAAAAGAAATACCTCAAAGAATAATGTGTATGAATTCCCAGTTATTTCTGCCATCGCCTTCCCCTGGTCTCTTGCAGCAGAAACACAGCACCTAGCTTGATTGAAGTAGACTTTCTACGTTTAAAATAATAATAGTGCTTTTGATTTAGCCATTACTGGTGCAATGTCAATGTTACGGTAATCTGACTGAAGCTAAAGGTATGTTAACTTAGGGAGTCCAGGTAAACCATGATCCTTTTTACTGAATGCATTTTTAGATGATAAACTATAGCATTTTTTTCTGAATAATGTAATGATTTGTTCACTTTGATACTTTATCTGCAGCATGAAGTTGTATCATGAAGCTGGATTTCTTGCTTCTTGCTTGTCATTTAGCCTTGGCTAAATGTAAGTGAATGAAGGTAAAGTCCATTTAAACTGGGGCACATTAAATTTAGTTTAGTTATCCAGCTAAACAAGAAATCCGGCTTTGTGATGCAGGGCCATGAACTTGTGATTTCTCTGGAAAGAGTTACACATGATTTTGCCTGTTTAAGTTCGACTTTAGGATTATAATTCTGCTATTGTTCTGTCCCAGTTTGGATTCTGACATTTTCTCTGATTATCAATCACCCATTTGGATTCTGTCTTTGGTACCGATAAAATAAAGCATCATAGGTTACTTCACATGATTTATTACAATGTCATAATTATCAGTGGATGATGAAAGAAAGGATATCAGTTGTCAGGAATGAACTGACAGGTGACTCTTTCATTGAATAAACAATGAAAATAAGGAATCTGTGAAGTCACCAAGATAATTTTGTTCACTTTAGGTACAACAAATAATTTACGATCAATACAACTCTAGTAATGGAATTATATATTGAGACCATTTGAGTTTCAGTAAGTACCCAAAGAATTTGTTGGGGGAGAAATAGAATAGAATAGAATAGAATAGAATAGAATAGAATAGAATAGAATGCCTTTTTAATGTCATTGAACGAATGTACAATGAAATCAGGTGTGTCCCATGAAGGAGAGTCAACACAACACTAGCATAGCTCTGCATATTAATTGACACACACATACAAAGTAAGAACACAAGCAAGCAATATGGGCCAGTAAATGTTGAGTGTTTCTGTGTGCATACGTATATACAAGGTGGGAGTGTATAAAGAGTATTGAAGTGGTTCTGTATCCTTGTAAGTTAGCGCACTTTGGGGTTGATTCTCCCATGTTTATAAGTTAAAAAAGAAAAAGTTAAAAAAGCATGCAGCAGTGCAGTTCTTCCCACTTAAGCATGTTTGCCTATCAACTTATATCTGGGGTTTACATGCACTTAAGGGAATTCCCTTTGTGCACCCCTCATGTTCTCCACTGGTGAGAGTAAGCTTGGCAGTGAAAGGAGGCAAACCACAGCAGCACCCAGGGAGTTGGGGGGGGGGGGGGGGGTTCGGGCCTGGCCCAAGAACCAGCAGCTGTACAAAGGCGGGGCTTGACCTGGTGACCTCCTGATCACAGACACAGAGTCGTAGCCCACTGAGCCACATGCTACCCCTCAGCGCATTCTCCCATAGATTTAAACCTGGGGTTTGGTTGTACTTAGGCCAGCTACACACTGGGTTTAGAAACACCCAAATATGGACATTTGGCATGTAAATGACCCCTATGTGCATCCTGCCACTGACTTAAGTGCTTTTAATTGCATTTTTCCCGATGTGCTCTGGTGGGCTGTTTTAAGTCACATGCCTCTACATGGCCAAATGCATTATTGCAGATTTCAGGGAGCCAAACATGTAACAAACTGTTTACATTCATTATATATTCAGAATAAATGTTACAATCCAAAAGGAATGTGCATAATACATATTATCATATAACAATTAAATAACACAACAGCTTATAGAAATGTTCCGGTATATTACCATTAGGCAGGATTCAAGTGAAACCTGCCTTGTCAACATGCCTAGTAGGTGAATCAATTAAACTAAACAAGTGGTAAATTAAAAATAATTCTCTCCATTAAAATGAACAAAGAATAGGTTCAAAGGAAGCAGTGTGTCCTCGCCATCCTAAGCTGCAGTGCATGTCCTTGCGCTCCACCCAGACTGGGTCAGACAGGGACGCCTTCCTCTTAAAGAGGCGGACACTGTATGTATTGCATGTTTCCGGGAGGATTGTGAAACGCTCCGCTTTGCACCAATACGGGTCTCACGTACATACACTCCATACAGTAAGTCAGAGGTCCCCAATGGAACTACCTGACCAGGACACTGCCTAATAGGTAACCATTCTATGCTTAATGGGACAGATTTGCTTTCCGGTTAAGTGCTGTGGGCTTGTCCACGCTGATGAGGGGAGAGTATGCTTAAGTCAAAAGCACAGAACTTCTTAAGCATTTTTTTTACTTTTGATGCGAGAATCGACTGCTCTGTTTTTATATTTCTGTGACCTTAACTTGCTGACCTGACATATCATGCATTTAAAGGCAGATAGCTTAAAACTAATTGGACTACATTGTGGGGAGACACAAATATTCCTAAAAACACACAACCAGTCAGATAATCGAAATAGGGACCACATATGCAAATTTGGTGTCAGACTGACACCACCAAGCCTGTGGCACTCCTGGTGACCATCACAGTACTATGAAAGAGAGGCTGTGAGGTAATCAACCTCATAATCAGTGCAGCTAAAGACAAATCCATGAAGACTGTGGCAAAGGGAAATCAGTCCATTGTCAGGAACTGTGATCCCCTGCTGTAAAACAGAATAACAAATGGGAGCAACTGCTTTGTGCCGCTTGAAATAGGCGTGTAAAATAGAAACAATTGTTCCTTTTTTTTAATGAACGTGTGGTTTGTCTCTGGGGTATTTCAAGGTGATACATTTCCAAAATTTTTACTTCTGGGGGAACCATGGCATTAGTTAACTGGTAAAATTCAGAAATGCAATAGTTGTCATTGACTTTCAGGTCCTGCTACAACAGGGTTTCTCAGCTACTCCAAGCACTGGCTATTCATCATTTACCATGGAATTTCTAAGTTACATGAAGCCCAGGGGCTTTATGAATGTCTGATCCACTGAGTGTTTAGGTCAAGAATCATGTATAGCAGGCAATCAGTTTTACTTCTGGTAAGTTATATTATACTGTAGTTGTGCGGCGGTGAGTGCACCGTCCACAACATGTGACCACATGGCCATGATGACCCAGGGCCCTATATCACCACACATCATTTGGTAATAGTATGACTGCAAGGGCCAGGGCAAAACACACCTTTGCACTTCCGCAAGCCAGCAGTGATGGTAATATCGTAACTATGGGAAACAAGGCCATTGCTCTGCGGCAGGCCACCAGTGATGATGGTAATACCGTTACCATGGGAAACGAGACTCCATCAAAAATGACTGAATGAGGATGCGCTGCTTATCATTCAGTGATGGCCTCAAACTCTGCTATGTCCTCAGAGGATGCGAATTGAGAGTTAGATGTAAGTAATGCAGCTGCTATTATGACAGAATACTACTGAGGAAAAAGGAACTGATTTTTTTTTCTGTTAATGGTTACTTAAACGGAAGCTGACTGTGTTGCTGGTCTATGTTTCTGCAATTCATTGTTTACTACGAGAATGAAAACCAATAACTGCTGGTGAATATGAAGTGTTAGAACCCATACGGCTTTCCTTGCACACTTACATATCACGTGCGAACAGTGATTCTGTATATATTACGACATCTGGAAAGCATGCGTCATTTTTTACTTGTGAGTCCAAAAAGATATTACCTCTTCAGTTGCTGCTGCACTTTGATTTTTGAAGCTCCTCCATATTCATAGATAAGTTCTTCAGTTTTATTTGTTAATTTGACAATGAATTCCTAATTCTGTCACTCTCCAGATAATGGCTGTAAACAGGGTTCTCTGATTGTAATCGCTTTGAATTCTACAAAACATATATTAACTTCATCTCTTAAAATTCAGATTCTCTCCAGGATTAAGGCATGAATAAACGAGCGGCTGCACAGTGACTTCAGATCTACAGGATGGAGGGTGTGATTTGGTGCCCTTGGACATGTTCTAGAAATGTGAGAAGGTGTCTCTAATTCACACAAACTGTGTGATTGCGAATGCGTATGTTTTGCTGTGATCAGAACCCTAGCACGTTTCTAAGATGCCTGATGCCCTGTGCTTCCTGGTTAAATTCAGGGCTTAGCACAGTCCTGGGTGGGATTAGCTGATATGAAAAAAGAACAGATGAGTGAATAGGTACCAATAAACACAAACAGTCTGGGTTTGTATTTTAATATGTATTAAACTGAGGGCTACAACGACTCATGAACAGAATGACTAGAAATCAAGTGGGTCAGTTGGTCTCTGCACTACTGCAGAAGCAATACGGTCACCGTATAAATGGCAAAATGCCCTTTGCATTGAAATAGTATTAATATTTCATTTTTATTCCTTCATAACTATATGACCACTTGGGAGTAGTTGCAACCAGGACTAACGTTTTGTTTCAAATGGATAGGCATATCATTATGTAGATACAAATTTTGTCTGTGTATATTAACAGATTTTTTGAGTGACAGCATGTTTGGCATTTAAACAGATGTAGTACAAATCTAATAATAAGGATAAAAATAGGCATTAAAATATCTCGCTCACCTACACTGACAATAATGAAGATTGCAGGGTCTATGGTTTTATGGCTTGAGGTCTTTTTGCTAGTGCGTCGCCGTAGATGTCTGTCGCACTGATGATGACCTGTTACCAAAACCGTGGTTCTGGGGGCTTAAAACTGACCCTCTGGGTTTCATTATACTTTATCTTGTATTTATTTATCAAAGATAAATAACATTTACATAGTAAACTACCTAACCTGTAAATAATTGAATTGGAATAATTGAAATAATTAAGAGTTTAGAGCATTACAGCCTATGCAATAGATAAATGTCATAATTAACCTGCTGTGAACAAATCATCCATTATATCCAGCGTTAAAGATCCAGATGAATATGATTCATTTTGAGGTGTCATATTTCATTATGTTCGCCCAAACACTCTTATTGGTTGACCAGAAAGGATTTTGATGGCTCAATACTGATTTGGGATTCATTCCCTATGAGATGATTTCACTTGTAAATGACATGTTTAATAGCAGGACATATCACTTTGCTGAAACATCATAAACATCCTTCGTGAAAAATAATTCTAAAGTTGGTTACAGACCACATAGTGGTTATGATGAAAATGTGAAAATGTACTTATTTTATTTCATGTTTCTTTAAAGTAACAGTTATTGAACACATAGTTGCCTAGTGAAAATGTAGATGTATTTTAATAAAGTTGTTGGGCTGATCTTGGACGATGGACGTCAATTTTTCTTCTAATGCTCATTTACCCCTGAAAGGTACAGGCAAATATTAGCCCTGAGATTAAATATCTTATTGGCAGCATAAAGAATGTACCACCTGAAAAACAATGTACACTGAATTTTTGAAGAGGAGGAATACTATTTCACCCTGCTTTAAAAATCATATTTACTACCAAAGGAGATATCTCCACCTTATACAATTACAATCAACTGTTGCTACCTTAGCATATGCTAAATGATATTTGAAACAACATTTGTTGCCTATAGCGATATGCAGAAGTGGCTCTGAGGAACAGTAAGCTGAGACCTTTGTATGAAGGAGTCACGGAGTATCATGCTGAATGCAGAACTGAAATCGATGGACAGGATACCTGCGTAAGATGCTGGTGGTGGAGATGCTGCAGGATGTAGTGATGACACATAAATGCATCATCTGCAGACCTAGGGGGAGATGGGGGGGCAGCATTACACCTGCCACATCTACAGTAGACTGTGTTGTTAGCTAACAGACAGCAGTCCATGGAGCAGCTGGTCTTCTTTTGTAGCTCGTGAGGACCTGCATGCCTTTCCATATGGAAGATGGGTCATCAGCTGTGAACTGGCTTTTCATTTTTTCAGAGCACCTTTGCCTGGCTGCTCTGATTCTCTTCTCCAGCTTGAAGAGGTTATTATCTCAACTCTTACATCTCTTATAGACCTTCAGTTTTGCCTGATGATGCTGCTTGAGTTCTGCTGTAAACCCCAGCTTGCTGATACATTACACCCAGGACCTTGTGGGAATGTAGCTGTCCTCACAAAGACTAATGCATGATGTCCGTGTCTGTGTATTTGTGTGGGTCGCTGCTTGACACACAGGTCAGGGTCAAGCAAGTTACAAAGAGCTGTTTAACAAAAATCTAGAAAAAATAACCGAGACAAGGACAAGGTCAGAGAATGATTATCTGTGCAGGATTCTAACACCCTTATGTCTTTTTCACAAAATCGCTAGAGAAATGTTTCCATTGGAACAAAGTGTTGCTACTGACACCAAAGCATCAATGACAAGATGATTTATGTAGCTAAATACAAGTTTAAGTGTCTGTTATAATAATATTTTCCTACCCAAAAATACCTGTGTGCTTCTGTTAAAACACATGAGGAATTCCAACATTTTTGACTAATAGATTTTTTTCAAACCTTTTAAACAAACAAACAAATAAATAAATAAATGAAATTACTCATGTTATCACAGGCAATGAATTTAAAGCTTTTGTCATAAAAAGATTTAACTGCATGCTGAAGGAGAGGATGTACAAATACTTCATAGTCAAAAAAGCAATATGTCGATATTTTAGAAAGCCTCACAAAGGCATACGACAGGCCGTCTAATATCAGCATTAAAATGAGACTGTTGGTGGTCACTGCCGATTATGATAGGAGTGGCCAGCTGGTGCATCTCTACAGGACGGTGGGGGTACGAGGTGCCCTGAATGTTAAACATTTGGGAGGGGGGAATCACACAGGCCACATGAAATTCTGCTTTGATCTGCTACTTGAGTAGCCCTGATATAGTCAGTAGATTTAACTTTGCATGAGTGAGAATTACATAGAACACTTTAGTGATGGGTGCGGAATGATTTAAAGGGCATGAAAATATGGGTATTATGGGCCTATTGGACAGTTTCTCTGAAGGGTTTATGCAGGCAGCCTGAGAATTACACTATGATCGGTAACCTTGCCCTGGCCTGGGCACTGGGCTGAGCATTGGATCAGCGGCTAAGACCTGGGGCTGGGATTTCTCATTCATACCCAGCTGCCATGTAGATTTATCTTTAGTGTTTATGGTACTGTGATACATAATATGAACAATATGTCCTATGCTGTGTACTGTAATGAGAGAAAAATTGTTATCCGTCACATTCACTCGTCCCAAGGGGGTTAAAAGAGCCTAAAGTTTTGGTGATGTGGTCACTTTATTATACAACATGCTGCAGTACAAGCCGATAAACAGGAAACCAGAGCCGGCAGAATTTGTACATTGAGATGAATTTTCATCCCATTGCAAAGACTCTTGTATTTGCAACAAACCTGCAACCACAGCACTGCACAGCCCTCAGACGTTTGTTCGCTACTACAAAACACAATACTACAGAAGATATTTTATGTATTCTATTTTAACGAATAGCGATGGATCTCACTCTCGTTCTTGCTGTATCTCTACAAAAAGTCTGAACTAATCCATTGGTACTAAATCTCACAAATTTCAGTGGATCAAAATATCAATGTGGAAATCAACACTTTAATTTTCATTACTGATCAAGATGCTGGGCTAAATGGCAAATTATATTTAAACTCCACACTTGTATTTCTGTGACTCAAGCTTCATTTAGATGAATGTGGATTCCTGGCAGGATTAATCAATATCCTGTAAACTTCTAAACTTTTTTCTTTGTCATTTTAGCTGACTCCAGTCAAGTGTTCTGTGAAACAACCTTCTCAAAGAATAAATACTCAGACATGAAATATATCAACTTCAAGTAGGACTTGAAAAAACACTTTTTGTGGGAAGAAAGATAAAACTTTAACGTATCCAGTGTCTCTCGTCTCTCATTCTTGAACAAAAACTAACATAGCATTAAATGCTTTAGTCCCATTGTATTTTCCTAAATGAAATATGTTTTGCTCCAAGTAGATCACAAAGATGTATTGGTAATGTCTGAACCACGTAAAAGCTTCTCCCACCAGCTGGTCTTCAGAGGATACGTCCATCAAGTCATCAGTCTCAATTAACGTTGCTAGGGGAATTGACTGTCATCCTTCCAGCTTGCGGGAAGCCACTCAAGAAATTAGCAGCGCTCGATCTCATCACTTACATGGGAGTAGCCTGAAGCTTCCTCTTTCACCATTAGAAAGGATTTAATGTGATTTTTGAACAATTTACTGCTGATTTTGGAAAAATGCCAGACCTCATGGAAACATTTGACTGTGTCGGCTTCATAGAAAGTACGTTTAGAGCGCCCCAGTGATGTCATCTCTACCGACAAATGTTTGTACTCATCTTTCTGGTTGTTTTCAACCTGTTCTATAAAGGGTACATACCATTTACCAGTAGGTAATTTGGTAGAAAAACACAAGAAAAAAATCTGGCATCGAGGATCCATGGAGGCTCTGATCCAACCAAAGGATTCCTTCGCAGACTGAGTATATCATTTCATTATGCCCTAAAAGGCCATACATTATAATGTATTCATAAGGCATTTTAAATGTGGCTAAAATATTTAGCAAAAGGCATAACACATTATACTCATGTTTACTGTGCATTTTCAATGCTTTATGAAGCTCTCATCTATAATGCACTATAGAAACCTTCATAATGCATTATTATGGTCAGTCTAAGAATTAATAAAGCATTAAAATATCTTATATTAACAGTCATACGGCATTATAGTGTTGATTATAATACTTCATAAGCTCCAGTGAAGCTGTAATCTATAATGCAATATAGACATCTACATTATGCAATACAAAGCATATGTAATGCTTATACTGACCATTATAATGCATTATAGTGCATTATTAGTGACAGCTTTAAGTATGGTGCTGCCATTTCCCCTTTCATTTAAAATCACCATCTAACTCACAGCTATTCTTGATGTTCCTGTAAAATGTACCAAAAATCAAGGGATGCAAATCATGCTCAGTGTTGTAGGACAGGAAAGCATGGAATTAGCAGCCTAAAACTCACACTCCATCTCTGCCTAACCGTCCAAGTGAAAGAATTCGACATGTCACTCCCCTCTAATGCCTAATGGTCATTTTGCTGGTGACCATAATGTCTGCATGACTGCCTGTAATCCCGGGGATATATATAATTTTTTTTTTGACAGAAATAATAAGGTGATTGTGTCTTTGGAGAAGTGATCACATCCTGTGAGTCTCCTGTGCATGTACAGCAAACATTCTTATCTTACAATCCTCACAGCATTTTTACAGTAGGCCACGACCTCACTGTGTAAATGAAATATTTCATACTTCCTGCTGTTGTATCACAGAATAAATCTCTCATTCTCTCTGATGGATGACTGCTATCAAAGTCTTGAACAATCTGTAATAAAGAGGTTTTGTGCTAAAGCTTCACCCATACCTGAAGACTTTGAGGATTCCAAATCAATATATTCTTCATTTTTGTTTCCATATTCCGAACGCTTTATCAATCAGAAGGCTAACTTCTGTGGTGAATGAGCTGAATCTGCAGGCTCTTACTGCACAGTAATAGAACGTATTCAACAGGTACAGTATCAAAGTGAGGAAGGCTCATAACTTTGGATAGGTATAACGCACAGACAAGAATCGCATATCTTTGGAATCGATTTAACGTACCCAATTCAGTTGTCCAAGTTGCAATGTTGTGCACTAAAGTATTCCAGAGTAATCTTGTGTGGCAAATATTTTAAATATTTTCTATGAAAACGCACCCTGGAATACAAAGTACTATCAGCAAAACAGTAAATATAAACAAACAAATGTCTGTTACTCCTATTTTGAGCTCATATTAGGATTTGGTGTGAATTGTTGTTTGTTTTTGTATGTTTGTTTCAATATTTATTCACTTCAGTGGATCCTAAACTAAACAATGCTTTTCTATCTCAGTTGCAATAAAGTAATAAATAAAAAATAAAATATTAAAGCATGCATTGCTGTCTATCAGATAACTTCAACAAGTGAAAGATGCAAAATGAAAGATATTCATTTACACCTTGCACTAACCATGTATTCCTTCACAATACTAAAGCCATAGAAAGGTCCTCAATGAAATCCCTGCAACCCCACGTCATAGAGACTCTAATCTCAACATTTATAACATTATATTTGTAGTGCCTGCAAATTTTTATATTGGATGAGACTAAAAATTGAGAAATTTCGATAGACACAAGTAGTTTTTCCTCATAACAAGGATAACAAGACTGTGTCAGTATTTACACGTCAAATTACGACATATCTGAGTAGCCTAGAATATCCTGAAAACAAACTCAGAAAGCACATGTGGCTACCTCATGTACATACCATGTAATAACCATAAACTCAAAAGGATAGAAAAACACTCAAAAATGGACAGGGCTGAAAGGGTTAATGGCCTTGCTCAGGGTCCTGATAGTCGTACCATTATTCTGTTAGCCATAAGGTCAAATTTATTTTATTACAAGGCATGTTGACAAGGCAAATATCACTTGAATCTTGCCTATTCGTAATACAATTGTATATACTCATATATTTCTATATACTATTGCGTTATATAATTCTTACATAATTCAATGACTATAACTTTTACTTCTAAATGTATAACAAATGTAGAGTTTGGTTTTGTTACACATTTGCCTTTCTAATATTGCATTTGGCTGTGCAGAGGCGCAGGACTTGGTACAGCCCTGCAGAGCACGTAGTGAAAAATGCACTTAAGTCAGTGGCAGAATGTGCGTAAGGGTGATTTACACGTGACATGCCCGCATTTTGTTGTTTCTCTGCCCAAAGTCTGCAAACCCCAGACATAAGTGCATGGCAGGATAAACGACCCCCGAATGCATTTCACGTCAGCTAGGAAGAATGATCCACAGTTCAGTTCACACAGATCACTGTTGTGCTAAGTGTGTGATAATATTTGGAAAAGTGACTTCAATATGGAGAAATACTTGTTCATGATTTTAAAAAAAAAGGTTTTACTTTCATAGACAAAAGAAAACAACGTTTTTACATGGCAAATTAACATACCAGAGAAGGTGTTACAGTAGGTAAGCATGAGCTAGATGCCTTTTACAGAGGTCACTTCTTGACTTATGTGATGACAAGCACATTCTGACTGCCTGTTAGGTGCACATGACAACTGAGACGTATACAAGAGCCTAAACAGGTTTAGATGCTGTCATTCAATCTGCTGAAAGAGAAAAGACAGCAGCAGCCTGGCAATCTGTCCATGCAAACACTGAGTCACCCCCCACTTTATTCGATATGATGAAGTTTGTGTTGACATTTAAATTGCCCACTCTCACTCCTTACAGAAGGAGTCACAGAGCTCTTCTCTGGTCTAAGGTAAATTCAGCACAGTAGTACTGTACTCTTCATGCTGATAGGCGTAGAGAGCATCGACGATTTGCCTCCATCTGGTACTGTCTTGGCTACATGTTCTGCTTCACCCAATTAGCTCCATCTCCTTCAGCTCTTCCATCACAGTTTGCCACCTGCTTATTTTAGGCCAGTCTTGTTTTCTGCTTCCCTGCACTTCTCAGAGCAACCTTTGGTATACGGTTCTAGTCCATTCTGACTGAATCTATGGTCAAGCCATATTAAGCGTCGGTGCTAGATCTCCAGCACCACACTCTGGCTCTTCGTTTTCTTGTAAAGGTCTTCATTACAGATCTTCTCTGGTCAAAAGATGCGACAGATCTTCTTGAGAGATGCATTGTGGAATGCAATGACCTTGTTCATGTCCACCTTTACAACATGCCAGCATTTAGAGCCATACAGAAGACCAGGTTTGACATTGCTGTTGTAGAGTCTGACCACTATTCTCAGGCTGTACTGTTCGGATTTCCAGATGGGCTGAAGTCTTGCGAAAGCACTCGTGAAGTACATTCAGTACTGCGACAGTTTCTTCAAACACACCTCACACAGAAAACTCCACAGCCGATGATTAGCACATTCTCTGTCTGTGTCAGGACCATGGGTGTAAATTACAGGAGAGGATAGGGGACTTGCCTCCCCAATAAATCAAGACCAGCTAATACAACCCCCCCAATAATCATGTTTCCCCTGTAATGGGTGGAGACCTCGACCCCCCCAATCTTCCAGCCAAAGTTACACCATTGGCAAATTTATTGGTTGTTTCAGCAGTGTTTTTTTGTTGGACAAATGGAAATGATGTGAAACGTCTTCTACAACAACATTTTGAAAGGTCACAGACAATATTATTGATACCCTTTAAGAAATAATTTTGTTGTAGCGATACTTCAAGCAGACTATTTTCTTTAAATTAGTATTATAGGTGTCTTTAATCATGTAATCACTTACTCACCCAGGTTGAATGGAGAAAAGCTGTCAGATTAGGTAATACAGAAGGGGGCAGACAAGCATTGTTATTCTGAAGGCTACAAGACCATTGCCAAATAACTTGATGTTCCTCTGACCTCCTTTACTAATTTTATGATCTGTAAAGCTCATGGGACTGTGACCGCAAAAGGAAAACTGACACAAGATTGAACAAAGACTGTTCGAATGAAAACCAAGCAAAACGGATCCAAGCTGACCTTCAAGCTGAAGGTGCAAAAGTTTCAAGTCACACCATCCATTGGTGTCTGGATGAAAATTGGCTTCATGATAAAAGCCCCAGGCCTGCTGGGATAATGTCCTTTGGATGGAAAAAAAAAATAGAGGTTTTTGGTAAATCACACCAACTCCATGTTCACATAAAATAAAGCAAAGCTTTATTAGAAAGTAACCCCAGTTCCTACCATGAAACATGGAGGAGGATCTTTGAAGTTTTGAGGTTGCTTTGCCGCTTCTGGCACTGGAATATTATCATGGTATTCTGGAGTGAAACATGCTGTCTAGTATAAGAGAGCTCTGTCTGAGTTGCAAGTCATGGATCCTGCAATAGGATAATGAACAAAACATGCCTCAAAAAGTACTGAAGAAGGCATGAGAAGAAAAGATTAGACCATTTTGAAGTGGCATACTCAGAATGCAGATCTGAATACCATTAAACATCCGAGGAAGAAGCAGAAACTCCGCAATGAGAGAAGGCACTTAAACTGTAGCTGTTTTCTTGTGAAGAGTCGGCCAGCCTGCCAGCTCAGGAGTGTAGAAATATCATTCAGTGCTATAAACACTGTCCAACTACAAAGGCTGTGTTACATCACCTTAGTTTTATTTCCATTCCACTTTCATTTGTTTATTTAAAAGATAACATTTAGTCATAAATCACAAGCAAAATTTTTCGTTGTGTTTAATTTTGAAGTAAAGATCGGTGTATACCAAATACTTCTGTGTTTCAACTTAGTTCTGAGAAAATAGCTGGCAGTCTGCTCCTTTATTCATTAGATTTGTGCAATCAGTAATCCCATATAAACTAATCCCACATCAACCAGTCTCACAAACTAATTCCACATAAACTCACATCCAAACCATGTTAGTGGTTTCTCTTGTTGTCGACAGCTGTCATTATGATGTTCGTACATAGATCACTTGGTGAGCAATGACCAAAGAACAATATATATATATATATATATATATATATATATTAGTTTTGTTAAAACATTGTTAATGTTTACAGAAACTTTGATTCAAAAATACCCAATAAAAGGTATATTACCTCTTTTTTCATTTATTGGTGGTGACTGTCAGCACCCAAATGACACGTTCCATAACAACCCTTGTCATTGTCTAATTTAATCAGAATGTGATAGGCGTAGAGAGCATGTGCTACATTTTGCCCTCATGTAGCCGATCTGTTGAGCAGTGCATTAAACATGAATTGCATGCATTGTGCACTTCTGCATGGGGAGATGTTGGCAAAATGGCCGCCAATCAAGCATGAGAACATCTGTACACAGCAGCATTAGCATTCTGTCTTAATTCACACCCCCTGCCATGGTATAATTTACACCCCTGCATGCTGTTACTTCTCAGTGACCCTGGGGACCCCCCACTCCAAAAGCCAGCTGTGCCTCCATACTTTCAGCCAAGTCGCTTGTCCAGCTGCTCGCCAGAGAGTCTCAAATCTTTATTTGTAATTTTCTAGTCTAGTAGTTAATTTTTCTGACATTTCATTTCATAAAAAAAACACTAACAAATGGCTTAATTCATATAATTTATTCTGATATCTATCCTTTAATTAATGCACATGCTTCAAGTACAAAACAATGAAATGTAATCATTTTTGGGCTTGTTTTTTGTTCTTGAAGGTATCTTTTCACTTGTTCCACTGGTGATACACATTCCACAGTTTGACAGCCAGTGCATGAAAGTATGTAGGAAATACCATTTTTGTGACTCCTGTTGTTCAAAGGTTTCTACTCTCTAAATGAGCTTTGGTGCTGCTCAGCAACTGTTTGGAACCCATGTGCCTGGATTTAGCCCAAAATTTAAAAGTATCCTTTGCAAATTTTCACTGTATACATTAATTATTATTCACATATTTCTGCATATTTTCATAGTGCACTGGGCCTTCACCTGCATATCTTTTCCTAAAGAAGCAATTTTTTCTTGACATTTCCTTGCTAAATTTATTTCTTTTGGACAAAAACATTGAACAAATCACATATTGTAAACGTAATAGTCTGTCTTGTGCCAAAACAGTAATTTATAGCCATGCTGCCACAATAGGTTACACAGCATTGAATTACACTTTTTTACAATTACTTATACACATTTTTGAAAAAAAAGCTAATGTTCTCAAATCTCTCACAAAAAACAACAAAAGATGTCATATATCTTACAGAATGACACACTGCAATCAAAATGATATATTCCAGGCTCAGAATGATATTTTTGCATTCGAACTATACACACATTCAGCATATGCGTTGTGTATATCTGTCAAAGACCTAACAGCACACTGATCAAAATATGTCTGGAAGAAAAAAATGAAAATAAAACATTTAAGAAAACTCCAAAACAGAATCAAAATTATATATAAACCAAAAAACTTTCAAATTATTGGATACATTGTTGTTTAAGTTCAACATGAAAACTTGAGCTTTCCCTTTCAATTCGTTTTTCCAAATACAAGACTATTGGCCCTGATTTAACTCCATACAAATAAGCATCCACCCAGACTTTGTGGCGGACGGAGGATGCTTGTGTGCTGGTAACAAGTGAAACACAAACGTAAGCACATTTTCTTGACACGCTCTTACTGCTGGTGGACGACAGGGTGTCTGCAGAAACCTTGATGTGAAGACTTTTTAAGACCTTTTTTAATGCTGCTTCATACCTATAGTTTAAGACCGAAGTGTAAGCAGAAGTAATGCTTTACTAGAATCAATACCCATACATTTACACTGCAGTGACTTCAGGCACTGTTCATTCAAGTTTGTATTAAAAAATGGTTTAACGATTTCTGTGTGAATAATAAATCAAACTTTACAATGCAACAATCAAGGCATGAGCACTTCAATTATAAGTCATCCTCCTACCAAGAAACTTAACTCAAAACAGAGGAACAATGGACTTAGATTAAGACATTCAATGTGCCATTCTCCAGCATCACAAATACATAAAGTGGCAAATTTGACAGATTCTTGAATATCAGTCAATTAATTAATTAATTACACTTCCCTAGAAAAAATGGACTAATAACTACAAAACTAAGTGAGATAGACATGTCCAGCAAAGAGTGGTTTAAGCAATGGCCAATGGGGGACAATGCACACCACTTCACTTTCAGATGATGTATTTCTATACATCTTTATTAATAATTGTAGTGTCTATTCACTACCAATGACTGTAAGTGAGCATCAGCTGTTAAACATGTAGTGCATGTGCAAACACTCTAATATTAATTAAAATTTGCATGTAATATATTCTAGAAAACCAAGCAGTGTGCAATCAGCTCAGAACGCTGAACTAATGTCTCATTACAGCAGAGATGTCCTCTTTTCATAGATATTGATAAGATTTAGCAGCGGAAGGGCTTGAAATGCAAAAATAATGGGCGTGTGTCTCTGCCTGTGGACATCAAAGGTCTGTGATGAAAATCTGATTTGGTAGTGACCCAGTAAGAGTCAGTCACATTTAAACTGAAATGAAATATTTTTCAATACTAAAATACAGTAGTCCCCCCTTATCCGCGAGGGGCAGCTTCGGTTCCAAGACCTGGCCCAGGAGCTTGGCAGCCCCACAGACGTCTGGGGTCCTGGCCAGGCCTCCGGCACCTTCACCTTGTCCGGCTCCGCTGTGACGCCCCCTTGCTGATGACACGGCCCAGGAACTTGACCGTCCTCCACAGGAGGCTGCAGTTAGTCAGGTTTAATCGCAGGTTTGCCTGCCAGATGGTCTCAAGTCAGACTTATTTATATAGTACATTTAAAAATAACAATAGTCAATCCAAAGTGCTACATGTTTTTACAGACAGAACTTCTGATTAATAAAATAAACAAGTTGTAAGTTGCAATTCAAAAGGAATTATGTATAATAAAATGAAAAATAAAAACCATTTAAAAATTAAGTGACAATTAAGTAATAAGAAAAAGAATCATACAACAATAGAAATTTAGAACAAATGACATAAGAAACAAACAAATAAATGAATAAATGAAACATCAAACAGACCCAAAAGCTAAAGAGTGGAAATGAGTTTTAAGCTGTGATTTAACAGTGGCAATGACAGGAGAATCTGCAACGGCAAGCAATTCCACAGTCCGGGGTCACCTGCAGAAAAGGCATGATCACCTTTGGTTTTTAGTTGGGTCTGTGGGATCAACAGAAGCAATTTACTGAGGATCTAACTGACAGAGGAGTGGAGTTAGAGTGGAGATCCAAAAAGTATGGAGGTGCCAGACCATGTAGGGCCATAAAAACACATAGTAAAACTTTAAAAACAATCCTAAATTTAATGGGAAGCCAGTGCAGCGAGGCCAATACAGAGGAATGTGGTCCCTCTTCTTGGTATTATTGAGAAGTCCTGCAGCATAAGCTGGAGGCAGGACAGGAAAGTTTGGGGAATGCATAATGAAGGAATTGCAATAGTCCAAGTGGGAGGAAATTAAGGCATGAATGACTCTCTCCAAAACCTTAAATGAAAGAAGAGGCTTGAGTTTAGTGATAGTTCTAAGCTGAAATAGGCTACCCATGACAACGGCGCTAATTTGCTTGTCAAATTTTTAAAAATAATCAAAAATGACACCAAGGTATATTAGTGGAGAGGGGTCTAGCTCTTTAGTAATGTCAAAAACCGTAGCAGAGGGGCCAAAAGCAATGGATTCCATTGTGTCATCGTTTAACTGGAGGAAACTTTCCTCATACGCTTTTTGACATTGTCAAGGCAGTTAATCAGAGCCATGGAAGAGGGGCAGTCGTTAGGTTTCAGTGGGCGGTAATGCTGCATGTCATCCGCATGGAGGTGATAAGCGATGTTGTGTTTTTGGAAAACAAAGCCAATATACAAAGAAAACAAGAGAGGGCCCAGGATCCTTCTGGAACACCATATGTAACTGGTGTTGTCGATGAGTAAACTTCTGATCTTTAAGACAGAAAGTGAAGCAGCCTATGGCCGTGCCTTGAATTCTTATGCCACCTTAGAGTTGATCTACGAGAATATCATGGTCGAGTGTGTGGAAAGCCTCGCTAAGATCCAACAAAATCAAAACAGCAGAGGAACCTGAGTCAACAAGCAACAATAGCTCATTTGATCCTTTAAGTAGTCCAGACTTCTTGCTACGAATACATCTAAACCCTGACTGATATCTCTCCATGGTTTTATGCTGACTGAGATAAGAAGACAATTGAGAACACATAACATTTTCCATAAACGTGGACTGAAATGCAACTTGGAGATGGGTCTATAACAGGGGTGGGCAATCTTATCCGCAAAGGGCCGGTGTGTATGCAGGTTTTTGGGAAAACCTGCAGGTCAGCTGTTC
>JAOYFF010000039.1:5232616-5242871 GCA_025773925.1 Cryptomyrus ogoouensis | reverse complement strand
TGTGAGGACTCTTCAGCCAATCAGTCCTCTAATTAGTAAACTAATTATGGAGTTGCAGCGAAAACCCGCACACACACTGGCCCTTTGCGGATAAGATTGCCCACCCCTGGTCTATAATGTAGGATTGTAGGGTCAACCTACAATGAACCATGTGCAGGGCAGTGAATAATTATGTTCAAGATCACCAGGCCAACAATGGGTAAGTCCTCTTTAAATAGACAACTGGTTAGGCCACTGAAAGGGCAGCTAGTGGACTTCATTTTCCATTCATTTTATTGGACAAAAAAGGCTCTCAATGGTTGAGAAAGAATGCTACAGTCATAAACAAGAGGTGAAATTTTACTTTTTATGGCATCAATTATATAGAAATTCCAAAACTTTTTACAAGTAATACCAGATGCGGCCTCCTGATCAGAGGCAGTGAGGGTGATATATGCATTGGTAGTACTGAAAAGTACTTTAGACCTAAGAAAATTGTTTGTAATGATATCTGAAAAATAAGTGACTAGCTGCTTTTAATGAATGCTGGTAAGTTTCCAGATGGTCCCTTGGTATTTGGTAAGAGCAGGGGTGCCGTAAGTGGCGGGAAATTTAGAACGATTACAATGGCCCTCAAGTTACAGGGGGCCTAAAAATGACTAGGATTGGTCTGGACTGGGGGGCCCAATATGATGTGCTTTCATGGGGCCCAAAATCTCTAGCAGCGCCCCCGGGGAAGATACTTGTTCATTTATCCTACCACTCGAGTTCAGTCTTCTGTACTCCTGCCTAACTGTGAAGTGTTGACATGTAACTGCAGCTGAGCACAACATTTTGGTCTCCTGGACTTTAGAGGAGCAACAGAGCTCAGGATAACATCACATATGCAGTAGAACTGATTGAGAATCTTGTAAGTGGAGTGGAGACTTACTCATCACGAAGCCCTGCCAGTTCAGGGCAAAAGCAGCAGCAAGGGATTGGGTTAATCCGCAATGGGTTGTGAAGTAAAATGCTGAGAGTCAAATAAAAATCCAATAAAAACCGGAAAAAAGCCAGATAAAAATGTAATACGGATGAGATGAATTGCAGAATATCATACTATTAAAGTCTTTTGAACATTAAAACAACAGCCTGAGGAGTAGCTGCAGACATTCACACCAGCGTACAGTCAGACCGGATGTCGCAGGTTGGCCGCTGAAGGTGGACGCATGGACGAGCAGATCATCCAAGTACGTGATGCATTGGCTTTCTGGGATGCCCTCAAGCATCTGCTCCATGACCCTCTCAAAAAGTTGCGGGGGCGTTGCAGAGCCCAAAGGGGTGAACCGGAACTGCCACAGGCAGAGCGAAGGCCGTCTTCTCCCAGGCCTCTGGGGACAGCTCCACCTGCCAGTAGCTGCTGCAGTGCTCCAGCTGAACCACATGAGCCAGCTACAGTACCCAGGGCATTATCTATGTGTGCCAAGGATTAAGAGTCGACCTTGGTCACTGCACTGAGCTTGAAGGTAATCAATGCAGAACCACCAGGTGTCGTCCTTTTTACCCTTTAGCAGGTAAAAGGAGTCTGAAAGGGCAGCTAGCAAGCTACAGTTAAGCAAGGGCAGACCGCACTATTTAGAAACAAATCAATGAGTGAACACCAGAGAACAATTTAAAATACTGGTAAAATATGCAAACTATGGCACCATTCTATGCGATTTCATTCTTGGGTTGTCATGAGCTGGCATTTGGGGGTACACAATAACATTGAAAACTAAGGAAACTATACATGTGCTTTCGTGCTACAATGATGTTTCAGGTTTTGTAGTGTGTCTGTCGTATAAAGTAAGGTACAGGAAAGTGGTAAAGCAGTGTAAAGCAGTGTAAAGTAAGGTACAGGAAGGTGTTAAAGCAGTGTAAAGTAAGGTACCGGAAAGTGGTAAAGCAGTGTAAAGTAAGGTATAGGAAGGTGTTAAAGCAGTGTAAAGCAGTGTAAAGTAAGGTACAGGAAAGTGGTAAAGCAGTGTAAAGCAGTGTAAAGTAAGGTACAGGAAGGTGTTAAAGCAGTGTAAAGTAAGGTACAGGAAGGTGTTAAAGCAGTGTAAAGCAGTGTAAAGTAAGGTACAGGAAAGTGGTAAAGCAGTGTAAAGTAAGGTACAGGAAGGTGTTAAAGCAGTGTAAAGTAAGGTACAGGAAGGTGTTAAAGCAGTGTAAAGCAGTGTAAAGTAAAGTACAGGAAGGTGTTAAAGCAGTGTAAAGTAAGGTACCGGAAAGTGGTAAAGCAGTGTAAAGTAAGGTACAGGAAGGTGTTAAAGCAGTGTAAAGCAGTGTAAAGTAAGGTACAGGAAGGTGGTAAAGCAGTGTAAAGTAAGGTACAGGAAGGTGGTAAAACAGTGTAAAGCAGTGTAACCTACTCATTCAAATAAAACACAAATTCTTTAAAAAATCTACCTGACGTGTAACTATGCAAATGGTAGCTAAATGAACACAAAGCATAGTTTATTTCTGTTAAAAATGATAGAGGAAAATGTGAATAAATTTGGAATGGAAGACATTATGATGATATGGGTTCAGAGATAGATGCATATTAAGCATAGCAGATACAGTTTGCATGTGTGTATTACGTTTGATCACCATACTACCTCATTTCTGCCATAGAATTAGTTCAAGTTTTTTTTTGGCCAAGTGCCAAATCCAACAGAATAAGAGCAAAATGGACTGGGAGACATATTTGCAAAGATTTAAGTGAAGAAATTTGCTACCGTAAAACCCACAGTATTTGTGCACGTCACTCCAGCTTCTGGCTTTACAGTCATGTTTTCTTTAGGCAAGAATACAAACAACCAAACCATTAAATTTAGTTAAATTGAAAATTTATTTGAGAGCTTGAAACAGCCAATTGAGCACAAAAAACAGCAAATTGAGAGCACAAAAAACTAAATTGTGTGCACATTTTAGGATTATGAGAGCTCAATTTAGAACTTCAACTGAATGCTAAATTGTGCACATGATTTAATACATCACCACAAAAAAGAAGAAAACCTTGCATGTGACCCGTCCAGGGCTCGTTCTACACCGTTAGTGTATCTGGTACAAGTTTCAGACATGTTGGTCATAGTGCACGAGAAATAAATGGAATATAAATATTTAGATATACAGCGGAGAAAATAAGTACTGAACACGTCAACATTTTTCTCAGTAAATATATTTCTAATGGGGCTGTTGGCATGAAATTTACACCAGATGTCGGTAACAGTCCAAGTAATCCACACGTACAAAGAAATCAAAACAAATAAGTACATAAATTAAGTTATGTGTAATAAAGTGAAATGACACAGGAATTGACTATTGAACACGCTTACTGAAATTTATTTAATACTTAGTAGAAAAGCCTTTGTTGGTAATGACAGCTTCAAGACGCCTCCTGCATGGAGAAGCTAGTCACATGTAAACTGTCTTCATATCTTGATGGTTCCGGGAGCCTCTCCTATGAACTCTGATCTTTGGTTCTTTCCATAGATTTTCAATTGGATTCAAGTCTTGTGATTGACTGGGCCATTCTAGCCGCTTTGTTTTCTTTCTCTGAAACCGGTTGAGAGCTTCCTTGGCAGTGTGTTAGACTGTGGTAGCTTTTGCCGGAAAGCAGGAAGTAGCTCTTGGAGGTGTATTTACCCAGCAGGCATGGGCAGACCATCACACTACAGTACTTCTCCTGTGTCTTTATCACTAAGTAAAATCAACTACTATGTTTTCGAAAAAAAGTGTTTCCTTCAGATGTAGAAGTATGCCCCCCCCCTCCGCCCCCCATTTGAAACAGCTGAAGCTGATGTTTTCTGGTTTCTCATCTTTCTATGACAGTATGAAAAACCAAAGGAGAAAAATATATGCTCAGGTTTGTTGAAAACAAAATGTGCTTCTCTTAACCAATCCACTTTTTGCACCATTACTTTGAAAACTTCTGTATATTGGAACTCTAAATAAATTTCAGCTAGAACACCTGTACAAACTCTTATTATACACACTTTATCGTTAATAGAAAGTCACTGAGAACTGTCTGGATTTGATTCGATCTGTCTAATCTTCAGAAATGAAATGCAACAATTCCATGGTTTTTACCATATGTCTTGAGGCTATTTAGTCTGTGATTTACTGCACTGTTCAATGACGCAATAAGCCTCCAACATGACAGACTTTCAAAAAGACATTAAGACCATTAAATTTATTCCTTACCATTACCGATGGGACAAATTATTTCAGAAGCTATTAGAATTGCTTTTAATGCTAAATTATGCAAAAAAAGAAATCCTGGAGAAGTTTGTGTCACTTCCAACTTGCACATTAAGTGTGGAACAGTGTAATTATTTCATTTTTGAATGAGCTATATTTGAGCTTTTGCTCTAAAAATGTACAGTACTGTCAATGACCATGATATCATGGCTATGTAACTTCTGAGCACGAAGACTGCAGGCTCCTCTGGCTTTATGTATTTACGTCATTTTATAAACATACTAGTTGGTATGTTTCCAGTTGTGCGTCTGTAATTATCTACCTCACTTGTTCTTTGCTTTGGATAAAAGTGCACATTAGGAGTGAGCCGAATATCCCAGTGCACCCAATACGAATAATGTGTTCTTATGGAAGCCAACTGCTGTCCAGTCATTATCGACAAATTTCTGTGTCTGTCTTCATTGTTTCCTTCTGCTTCCGAATTGCACTTCAGCGAAGCAGTGATGCTCACTTGCCAGCTACACACACTGTCCCTCCCACATAACAATCAACCACACAATATTCTCCGTGGCCGACACTATCCAATTCTGCTCTTGAGAAAATGAAAGTGTTTCAGATATCCTGAGATATCCTTTTTGTGTGTTTGATCTGCATTACATGCAAAAACATATACATTGCATGCGTGAGCTTTACATTTTTAAGTGGTGAATTTGTATTGTGTGCGCTTTAAATTCTCTTGGTTTATTTTTGTTAAGTGAGGGGTAAAATTTCATCTGGCTTTGCGGGGAGGATGATGTTTGTTGAGGAAGATGATAATCTGGGTTGCGGGGAGGATGATGTTTGTTGAGGAAGATGATAATCTGGGTTTACGGGGAGGATGATGTTTGTTGAGGAAGATGATGTCACTTTATTGCCAGACAAATATGAATTTTTTCTGGCACCATGAGCTCCACATGTAACATCACAAAGAAGACAGACAAAAATACATACATTGAACAGAACATTGCCATCACATTTGATCTGTGGTTAAATTCCATATTTAATTTCAGGATTGACTAATGCACAAAAGAGTGCTTCAGTCTAACCTTATTGAATTGCTGAACCCTGTATATCCGATTCGACGGTAGCACATTTTAGCCTTCCTATGCTATGCTATTAACACACTCAACACAACTGCATGGAAAAAACAATGTGCATGTGCTTGTTTATATTTAATGCCTGGACAACAATGCCATCAATTATCAATATGCCCAATTTGGTGTAAAAAATTCTATTAAACTGAAGACCGGCAACCAGCATACAACCAGCTGGAAGACAAGGCTTTAATCACCAACCCAGTTGATCCCACACTGGTACTGGAATGAAACAGGGACAGCATTTAGCAGACTCACAATGGCTGTTTTAGGTGTTTTTGATATTAACTCAAAGTAAATGAGAATTGTTCCCAAAGCCAGTTTTCAATAACCTAGGATCGGCCCTTGCCTTCAACTACCACCCCATCCACAGAGCACTGAACCCCCTCAGCCCCCTACAGGTGGTAGGACCACAGCAAACCCTTATGACTCTTTGCCTGACTGGGTCCCATGGGTCTCCCACCCCCCCAGCCCTGCTTCCTGGTGGCTTAGGAGGGGTGTGTACAGCAGGGATGGAGAACTGTTGACCTCAACTGGGGATATAGCTGGAAGGAAGAAGGAACACTTTGAAGACCTCCTGAATCCTACTTACATGCCTTCCCAGGAGGAAGTAACGTTGAAGGACTAGGAGGGTGACTCGGCCATCACTAGGGCTGAGGTCACTGAGGTAGATATGAACCTCCTCGGTGGTAAGGATTCAGGGATGACATTTGCCCTTAGTTACGGAAAGTATTAGATGTTGTTAGGCTGTCTTGGTTGACACGCCCCTTCAACACTGCATGGAGGTCAGGTACAGTGCCTTAGGATTTGCAGACTGAGGTGGTGGTCCCCATCGTTAAGAAAGGGGACCGGAGGATGTGGCTTCAGGGGGACCTCACTCCTCAGCCTCCCTGGGAAGGTCTATGCTGGGGTACTGGAGAGGAGGGTCCGCCTGTTGGTCGAACCTTGGACCCAGGAGGAACGATGCAGCTTCCGTCCTGGTCACAGAATACTGGAAAACTTCATTACCCTCGTAAAAATATTGGAGAGTTCATGAGAGTTTGCCGAAAAAGTCTACATGTGTTTTGTGGACTTGTAAAAGGCGTATAATGGCGTCGCCCAGGGGTCCTGCGGGGGTGCCCTGGGAGTTTGGGGTTGGCTGGGACCATTTGGCTGCCAGCCATTTGTAAATATTCATCTCTCTGCCTTTTAGTTTGAGAAAAGGTCCACTCTGATTTGTGTTTGACAGAGATGGCATGTCCCAGGAGCCTGCTTACTTTAAGATTGCTTCCTTATTGCTGACAGAGACATAACTCACAAGACAGCCAAGCAATTCTTCAATTTCTGTGATTGAAAGACCTGTTGGACGATGGAGGTCCATCTATAGCTTTACCAGACATTGAGCATGAGTCTTACCACCTGGACAAAATACATTTGATGTGCAATTTTGAAATAGTAACTGTCGCAGTTACAGAACTGCAGGAGAAGAATGATTTTATATAATCTTGCTGAAGGTAAAAAAAATAATAATAATAAAATAAAAAGAAAAACAGTGCAACAACCACGTACCAGCAAAATTAAACTTCATCAGGATTTATTCTGAACAAATTTAAGAGCCAGGTGTCATGTTTTGCTGGTATAAAAACAGTAGAGGTCATACTTTGGGGACTAGTTTTGCTGTTAATTACATCTCACCTCTGTAGAATGTGATGTTTTTACATTTTTAAAAGGTCTCAGTCACTTAATTATTTTTAATTTTTCACATTTGGCAATCCAAATATGACACTTCTGAGATTGAATATATACTTTTTACATTTATTTATTCTTGTAATATTTTTTTATCCGAGTACTCGAGTTTCCTCCCACAGTCCAGTCATGCATCTGTACATTGTGTGTGACTGTGCACCTTTTGACAGACTGGCGTCCCTGTCACTGTACCCTGCCTTCCTGTGTGACTGTGCATCTTTTGACCGACTGGCATCCTTGTCACTGTATCCTACCTTCCAGTGTGACTGTGCACCTTTTGACAGACTGGCGTCCCTGTCACTGTACCCTGCCTTCCTGTGTGACTGTGCATCTTTTGACCGACTGGCATCCTTGTCACTGTATCCTACCTTCCAGTGTGACTGTGCACCTTTTGACAGACTGGCGTCCCTGTCACTGTACCCTGTGTCATGACCTGCTCGTCCGATCCTCCTGTGTGCCACGCCCCCTCATTACCTCGTGTTAATTCCCCATTGTGCTCACCTGTTGCCGGGTATTTTCTGCTTGTCTTGTGTATTTCAGTCCACGTTCAAGTCTGTTTCCCCAGATCAGTTGTGTGCCGTGTTTCCCTCTTAATAAACCCCATTTGCTTGTATTTACGGCTCAACTCGCCTGAAATGTGACGTTACACCCTGCCTCCCTGTGTGACTGGCCAGGCCCATCTCTGCTCTGGAGAAGTACTTTTGGAAAATGGATGGATAGTGATAACCTCATTAAAATGGCATAACAGAACTGTCACAACTCAGAATTCACTACACTTCTGACTGCAATTTATAATATTGTTATAAAATGGAAAGATAAATGGAAGTATCTGAGATATACATGCTGTGTTCTAAACGTTTATTTGACATATTTCCTATTTCTATATCTGCATATCATGTTTATTTATGCAATTTTCAGAATACCTGCGATTGTTTGGCAAGTTTCCCCCAACTTATATACATTTTATCTGCCTGTCTTTTCAATCATGAATATATTCCAGTATTCAAAATAAGCCTCATGCTATCTCGTTACATCTATCCTGTGTGAGAAAGCAGACTGAGAGTGACAACATGGAAGCTCACCTCATCTCAGTCCACTTTAAATGCAGCAGCTAGCAGCTGAGATCTTCTCCCTAACCTCACATCAGTTGCTCTGACAATGATAATTCTGCGGAAGGGTCACTCTCCGTCCGTCTACTTTGAGGTACCTTATTTTGTATCATCTTACACATTTTTCCCATGAAGCATAATTTTGATTGACCCTTTATTTTTTTCAGCAACATCGGGAAAAGTAGCATGTCATGAACCATGTAACAGGTAAACAGGAAACCAGGAACCCCCCCCCTCCCTGATAATAATGGACATGGATGGAGAATGATTGTGTGAGTGGGTGGAGGTAGTAGGAATTAATAAAGGCTATGGAGTATATTCCATAGGCAAAAAGATAAATACTGTGTTTAGTTTGTACAGTTTAGTTTACTTTTTGTCAATAATTAAGACAATTTTCCCACCCAAAGGAACTTCCTGAGTGAAAATGTGAAATGTGAAAATGTGAGAATCTAAAGGCTTCATGCCCAGTTCAGCAATCGCAGGGGCCTGTATTCATGAAGTCAAAATCCTTCTGCCAGCAAATTGAAAATGCTGCAGCAATTATTACATTAGATTTCATCATTATCAAAATTTGTTACTACTAACAATGGCTTGAAAATAGACGATATAATTCCAAAGAAGCCTATTTACTTGCATCACAGTATGCA
The DNA here is from genome assembly GCA_025773925.1 of Cryptomyrus ogoouensis. Taxonomy (NCBI): domain Eukaryota; kingdom Metazoa; phylum Chordata; class Actinopteri; order Osteoglossiformes; family Mormyridae; genus Cryptomyrus; species Cryptomyrus ogoouensis. The sequence continues at coordinate 5,234,072 of JAOYFF010000039.1, read as the reverse complement.
AGCTTAAAATTTTTAAACTGCACTGCTCATCGTCTGGTTCCGCAAATCACTCTAATCAACCTTTGGAACTGAAGCCTCTCCTTATGCTGATTGAATACAAGAAATCAAATGACTTTAAAAAAAAATATTATTATTATTATTATTATTATTATTATTATTATTATTACGCAAGTCCCAAAAAAAACGCTTTGGTTGGGAGCGTTCCTTTGCTACTCACTGCACTTATTGATGTCTATTTTCATGGAAAGTTCATAGAAAGTGTGCAGTGCACTAAAGCAGTGTATTATGTATTTGTTTCTCTTTGCATTTTGATCAGGATAATGGTTGAAATATGAATGAAACAAAATACATATGTATGGATGGGGGGGGCGGATGAATGTTATATAGCAGGCACATTTATCTAAAATACAGGGCAAGGAAGTCTCTGGTGCATTTGGGGGTTAAGTGACAACATATGCGGGACTCAAACCATCGACTTTCAGATCACAAACACAGCATTCTAACCCATTTACCTATGAGCTACATTTCAGCTTCAGTTTTGTCAGTTTTTGGTGTATAATTACATAATGGACTGTGGGTTAGTAGTAACTCATTAGCTGTATTCATGCATTGTAATTTTACGTACAGGAGTCAGTGATGCAATGAAACAGCAAAGGACAGAACATCTGTTCTGTTGTGATAGTAGTTTTTATTTCCAAGTGGCTTATAGGCAGAGACAATTCAGAGGTGCACCTGAAAACCCTTTATTAATGTGTGATGTATCTGGAAGAACACAGCCAATCTATCAGCCACATTTTAATTGTCATTTCATTGTCTAAAGTCAAAGTCCAGAGATGAGGTTGGGAACTGTGACGTGAAGCTATACTTTGGCAGAATAGCTTATTTATAGGTCGCATTGACTTTCATGATTTCCATCCATAGTGAAAGTGCCCCAGAGACAAACCCGAGGTCATTTCCACTGCACTGTCTTACCTTTCGGTTCTGTTCACTACACTGAATATAAACTCCTCCAAATTATGAAGTAATTCATGAAGACCAGGATGGTGACCTGCATTCAAAAAAATGTATATCCGAAAGACAGTGGATAATTAATGGCGTGGAACCATGAAATAAATTAAAGAGCCATTCTTAGTAAACAGGATGAATCTGAAAATGTGATAAGAATTTCACATTGGTAATGGTTGTGCAGTAATATCAGATTAAGTCTCATAGTTAAACTAGAAAGGGGCACTGTGAGAACCAGCACTGTATTCCCCTAGAAAGGGGTACTGTCAGAACCACAACACTGTATTCCCCTAGAAAGGGGCACTCTCAGAACCAGCACTGTATTCCCCTAGAAAGGGGTACTGTCAGAACCAGCACTGTATTCCCCTAGAAAGGGGCACTGTCAGACCCACAGCACTGTATTCCCCTAGAAAGGGGCACTGTCAGACCCACAGCACTGTATTCCCCTAGA
>JAOYFF010000039.1:5211158-5225764 GCA_025773925.1 Cryptomyrus ogoouensis | reverse complement strand
CAACACCACCGTTTTTTTTCCCCCCCTCCTCTACCCCAAAAAAATTTACCCCCCCGCTTTTTTTACCGCCCTCGGCCTTGACCCCCCCCCCCCCCCCCCCCCCCAATATGCTATGTTTATGTTAAATTTATTATAATAAATGCTAATGTACTGAAGTTATAAATTAAACAAAAAGTAATAGTTTAATGGACTAGCAAGAAAGTTATAGCAAATATGTGTAGCCTGTGTGTTCAGCTCCCAAGGCTGACACTGACTCATTTTCTGTGTTGTATGTAGAACAGGAGAAGGGGACTCAGGTCTCTTCTACTCAGTGGAGGGCTTCTTCTAAATAAGAAGTTTAAAAAGACAGATACGGGTTATGGGTCTGTCACTCTTTGCTCAGCAGGGCTCATGACTAACTGAGAATAAAGCGACACATTGTACGCTCAGTAATTAAATAAATAACATTAACAACTTCATAGTATAAAAATGCATCACAAAAAAACAATACATTCATGTAAATATGTACAAAACTCAAACAGCATATTAAAGTCCTTAAAAGTAATAACTTAATAAGATAAATGTAAGATAAATTTAAGATAATTTAACAGAGACTTTACATACGAACACCCTCAAGTTCATAAACATCATTACAATATAAATAAACATCATACACAGACCAGAAGGGAGTTCACATACCTGAATAAAAACATTAAAAAAACATACATGTAGCAGGTTTTGGTTAGAGGGTCACCTAAGTAAATGAAAAATTAATAACACAAATATCATAGAGGTACGTAACAAAACTGAAAATAAAATGATATAAAAAACTGATTTTAGGTGACACATATGCAGGGCTGGAACTTAATCTCGCCCACTTGCCTGAGGTAAACAGTTTAGACAAAAGCAGAGTACAAATAACTGAACACTAGCTGGGTGACTAGAAAGGGAAAGAAGCATGTCGGACTGCAACAGAAAACCGCAGTACATTGCATATTCATCGCTGTGCGGGCCTTTCTGGCTACTCCCAGTTTCACACTCATCCCGGGTTGCCAGCCAACTTAAAAGACCTGATGTCGGTATTCAGTCTTAGAGTCTCCATTTTTCAGAGCAAAAATGTGTATAGACTACGGCTTGGTATCGCCAACTAGCCCGTGATACAATATTTCTCTGAATGCCAGTATCATAATCTGATTCATTATGATGCGTCATGATATATTCACGTTTCATTTCTTCTGTCGCGCTTATAAACCCTTCGTTCTCCACCACACTTCGAGGTCTTGTGTCTTTACAGGGGAAGTGCACTACCGTATTAGCATTTTTTTATTTTTAAATTTTGCTAAATCAGAATTCAGATTTGCAGTTTGCATCGTTTTGAGTTTTGCCTGTCATGGATTAATCTGCTGGTCTGCATTACCTGAGAACCTGAGGTTGATCAGTCGAGAGGGTCGGCGTTGGGGGAGATTATTCGGGGGCCATTGTGTCCCTCCCAGCACCACCCACTGAGGACACTTATATTTATTTCAGCTGAAAAAGTTGAACGCGTCTTGGCCCATAAAATTTTTATCAGGAATGGCCGACTTCCAAAATTCAAAAGACCCGTTCGATGTCCGAGCTGGTCGAGTTAAGAGCCGTTCAAGTTCCAAGGTTCTGCTGTATTTGCGTTTTGTTTGACCACACATCTAATAACAGTGTTTGTCACATCTCACATGAGGCTTTGACCTAAAATGAAAAACTTACAGAAAGTACCCAGATATAAACATTGTGTTTCACTATTCTGTCTAAAAATATCGCAACATGGTTTTTAGTTCCCCGGCCAGCCCAATGCGCATTGCCACCCCACATGTGCCCCCCAAGAAAATCTTCGGGCCATCTGTCAGATGTTGGCGCCGCTCTGTCTATTGTGTTTCCAGCATATTGTATTCTAATGTGGCAAAGATTACAAACAATGTTATTCATGTCCAATTCACAAGACTCTTGTGTTTTTTTAATAAAGCCAAAGTGTACATGTCTACATGTCTGACTGCAATGCCACAGGAGGTGAATGCATCTGCACCATGGTGAATATTTAGGTAATAGCTTTCGAAGGTCAACAGCTACAGCTAAACCGAACCAGAGCTACAGGCCTTAGGTTGGGATGGCTTCCATCTACAGTACTGCATGGAAATGGGCAAGATTAGAGATCAGATAAACTAATTAATTAATGCAAAGGTTCAAAATATTGATGAAAAGTCAGACTTAAAGGAACATGAGTATGTGCGAATCAGAAAAAACGCACAGAGCGGGGTGACTGGCAGTACGATGGAGACCACAACATATTTCGAATATTTTTCGTGTCATGTAACATGTACTGGGCCCAGATACAGCCATAAAAAACACTTTGCTCTAGTTATGCAAAAATATTCAAATAAAAAGCTGATGTTATAGTTTCATGTACAAAAAGTAAAATCAAGGCATTAAGATTTCTTTCCTAGCTATAGATCAACATAAAAGCTCATGGAATCATTGTATGGAGTTTAACTGCAACAAAGTCCTTGACTAGGACTATAATGTTCTTTCCTTTGCTAGTACTGTAATTTTACTGAACTATCATTGAACTAACTATTACTGAAATGCCTTCAGTTCCACCCCAGCTTGGATGGATTTTATTTCTTCGACAGCACTTTATGGAGAGAAGAGCATTTTATGATGCGAAATATGTCTAATTAATGGATGTTTTTGGTACCGTAAACTATCGGCAAATTATATCACAGTCAGCTACTAATTAAACACTAACTGAAATAAATCAGATGTTCACAAATTGAATAAATTTGATTGTTTCTCTATTTTTATCTATATTGTTAATGGTCATTATCTTAATAGAATCTGTTTTGTGCTATGAACCTTTTTCACTCTAATTTAACTGAAAGAAAATAGGCAAATGTATTCTGTTCAACATGCAAATAGATTTACACAGCTGCACCTGTTCTCTTTACATACATTTAGATTTAAATATTAAAAATATATTACTTTTATTACAGGCATAATAAAATTGCTGTTTTTAAAACTAGCTCTACAATTTTTTTTTTTCATATTTTGCATGTGCTATATTTGAATATTTACAGCAATTTTTGTCACATTTATAGGAAACATTTAGTGCAATGCAGTGTTTCTGGAGGACAGCACAGTGTAATTTGAATAGCTAATTAATTACTAATTGGATCTATTAAGCCAGGGTAATGATTTGGAATGAAAATCAGCCCCATAGAAATTGGGTTTGATACAACTATTGTAAAGCATTTAATCAAATATGTGACACAAAGTCTAAAATAAAAACTTTGAAACTGCACAGGAATGAAACTGTTCACTACTAGCTATTAGTAAACATCCAAACGTTTGCACACTTGAATGTACACGAATCATTTCTCTGGGTAAGGGTAGGTATACAGTCGTCCTGTGTTAAATATGCTCACCAGCTTCCACTTTCACAATTGGGTTTGACCTAACCAGCCTGCCCTGCTTACCCACATTAAACTGTTACTCATTTTTAGGTGTTGTATCTGGGCCAGTTCACATGAAAAATGCAGCTGCACATCCAGTTTTATAAAAGCTCAACACACTCTTGCCTTTTAAATATTTCTTTGCCTGAAGGGAGCAGCAGAGTAGCCTGACTGCTTACCTGCCCCTCTGGACGATATCGCTCGCCTGCCTACGTCATGACAGTATTATTTCACAGCAGATACATCTGACTACTTAAAAGGAAAAAAAAAAGGTCAAACATTTTTACTGTTAATTAACTTTGACAATAAAGTTAGGCAGTAGAAAAAAAATTAACAACTAAAGAGATGTACATATATCTTATACTGATTGACTATCTATTGTGGGTCACTTGCAGTAAAGTTGAAAGATTTAAAAACATCATATCTATTTTTGTGTTATTTGATTGTAAAACTGCAACAGATCAGAGCTTTAAATGACATAATTGTAATACAGCTAATAAGATAATGTCAACAGCGCTGCATAAAATTCAGCCACTGTATTTCACTGTAACATTTTGTGTTTTGTTGAAGGATTCTCGTGTTTGTGAGAATGACCACATGTAAGTGTAGACGGCTGCCACCACGTCTTCATTTTCAAAGTAAAAGGGTTTCTGCAGTTTTCAGTTAGGCTCAGAATGTAAATGCAATAGTCCATATTCCACATTTTGCTTGTTGCCATAATCACTGAGGTCATAACCCCCTTTTCTTGCTTGATGAATTAATTATACTTCTTGCTCAGCCGCACCTCCTTCTTCAGGTTAAGTGCGGTGGGCGTGTCCACGCTGATGAGGGCAGAAAAGAGAGTGCTCGAAAGTGAGTAACTTTTTAAGTGTTTTTTTGACTGAAGTGTTTGTTGGGAAAATCGACTCCTTAAAGTGGGGAAAAACACAACCTGAACATCTATTTCACAACAATGTTGTGTATTTGTGTCTGTTTTTAGGGAACTGTGTGTCTTGTGTGTATCCAAAAGGTCATGGGTTTGGGATCCTATGGCCGGCAAAATAATCATTGTTGGATCTGTGAGCAAGGACCTTCACCTTGACAGCTCCATGGGGTCTCGATGCTGGCTGACCCTGATCTCTGACCCCTAGCAATCCTCTCTTGTGTATCACATTGGACAAAAGCATGAGGCAATTATTAAATAAAGGTGCCTGATACTGAAATTAGAGTTGTATCGTGCATTTGCATCTGTTACCTTCAATTAGTTGACCTTTTGCTGAGATAATGTTTTGTAGCCGTCTACATGAATGCAGTGATGCTACAGGATATTAAATGAATGTCATACTAATTAAAAAAAGAAATTTCAGGTAATAGTCTAACCTCCAGTTTGCCCCAAATGTCTTTTAAACGAATCCATCTAGATCACTTATGTCATTTCATTCTGATATTGATATTTCAATTGAATGGAATTTCCAAGTAGCATTTGTAGGCGGTGTGGCTAACTTACTTTAAATCAGAATGGTGTGTGAGTGTATCCTGCGATGAGTTGGTGCCCTATCCTCAGTTGTTCTCTGCCTAGCACCTGTAGCCTCTGAGATAGGCTCTGAACCCTCTGTGATGCATGGATGGATGAATGGATGGATGGATGGATGGATGGATGGATGGATGCAGGCTAAACATGGTGTCCATAAACATGCAGTTTAATAGGTTGGTGAGTGTGGTCTTATGCACGTGAGCATGTTTGGGAATGAATTGGAAGGGAGCTGAGGATGAGGATGCTGAACCAGCTACACCGAGGGGGGGGGGGCTTGCCGAGCTGCCTGAGTGGGATGCATGTGGTCACCCTGGGGGGAGGGCCTCACACCAGGTGTCCCTACTTAGGATGGAGAGAGGAGAGGAAGGGGAATCTGGAGGGGGATTCAAAGCCATTATGCGGTGTAGGTCACTCGAGAACAAAGGAATTGTTGGTTCTAGTGATCTAGGCTCAGTGGGGTACAACTATTATTACCCAAGGGTTACAGTACAGCCACCAGACAAAATTATATTCACACTTTCAGTCTGTTCTAGACCTGGGCTGTGTGTTCTAGTCAAGTTAGGACCAAAGGAATGGGTAACATTATCAGTGGTCAAGAGAATTAGAGTTTTGTAGGACAGTAGACATAAAAGAGAAGAAACAAATGAGAGGATCCCATGTGTGCAAGTACAATATGTCTGCACCTATAACTTAAAACAGAATCAACAATTAAGCTGTAGGTATGACACATAAACTCAAATCTCCTAATTTAACTTTAGGGAAGACCAGCTTGTGGCAGTGAGGGCCCGTTCACATTGCTACAGAACGTCACCTTTCCCACCGTAACCAACAAACTCCTGTTTATTTTCATGCAGTAAATCACAATCTGCTACGATCGCCTTCACCGTATTTGGCATTGGCATAACCAGAAGCAGGTTTGTATTTGCATTTTTTTTTCATTATCCACAAGCTAATTTTGGATATAAGCATTATCCAATAATAAATTGGCCCTGCTATTCTCGTACCATTGTTGACAATGACAATCGTCATTCTTCAGGATAAGGCAGGCATCTGGCTTGAAATTATAATAACAAATTCAACATTATTACAGCCAGTCCTCCTTCTGTGTCATTGTTTGAGCACCTTGTTTTTAAATGACTATGTTCCTATATTTTATTCCACTATATTGTTCCCCAAACTCTCATACCCCATCTGAACTGTTGGAACTGCTGCCTACTGTTGCTCCATTGTCCTCAGATTCACTATTACATGGTGATTTCTATATCCACATCAACTAACTTAATTGTACCATGACTCCTGATTTTCGCTCATTCGCTCCTTTTCTCTCTGTTGCCATAGCAGTCTAAGCAAAGACCCGACTTTCTCTGTGACATTCGACCACAAACCCCGTCTCAATCCCTTTCCACATCTCTGCTCCCCTCTTCCTTCTTCTCCTGACACTCCTGCCTCTGAGCCCATTACTAAACCACCCAGCACTCTCCATTCTCTCGTCACTTTAACATGTCGTACACTCTAATTTCCCTCTATCTGCCCCTTATATAAAGCTGAATTCTGCACTTTGGAATAGTGGCAGCTGGAGAGACGTCTTCAGTTTGCCCTCCATGCTTATGCCTACAAAGAAAGACCTCCTGCTTTGCAGAGATGCCCTTTGCATGGCTAAACCTGTCTACTTCTCCTTTAATGACATAAACAGAAAGCCTCTCTTCTGTCCTGCTAAAAAATATCGGGTAAACAACTCTCCTGTTTCTGCTGATCTTTGCAGATCCTTTCTTAGATTTTTTTGAGGAAAAATCTCCAGTCAACAGCTGCCTGGCTGCTGCTATTTGCAGGCATCCCTCCGCTTCTGATCCCACTGCCTGTCTCCTTTTCCCCACTCCAAGGCAGCCAAAGGTCCAGCTTCACATACATGATGCCCATCACAAATATCTGATCCTGCTTTTCTATTAAATTGAACATTAATTTAAAGAATAATTGCAAGGATGACACTGAGGTATAAGCAGTCTCCTGACAGATTGTTCATGGCCCTGCAGATTGTGGTCTTTCCTGGTCAACAAGGAGTATAGCTGAGGTCTGGTGTGGCTCTGTATGCAACAGCCGGTGGATAGGGGTTCAGTGCTGGTGGATGGGGACTCTGTGCTGGTGGATGGGGACTCTGTGCTGGTGGATGGGCTGCTAGGGACTCTGTGCTGGTGGATGGGGACTCTGTGCTGGTGGATGGGCAGCTGGGGACTGTGCTGGTGGATGGGGGCTCCGTGCTAGTGTTACACAGTCTGAACACTTAACATAGCTATGTTATGTATGACAAAATATGCTTATTATAATTGCAACAAATATGTCACATTTTGTATTATTAACATGCATTTTCTTGGGGAATAACACTAAAAATATTTCTAAGATGGGTCACGTAACTACATTATCTACATTATCTAGCAGAATCATCACAGGTAAGTGTAGCTGCAGCATCAATGTGTAAATTCCCTCTTTTATAATGGAAAACACAGCTTACTACTAAAATAAAATTGCTTCCTTCTATAAATGAATGTAATCAGTGTTTATAAGGCTACCGCCTCGAGCGCTGCCAGCTCTCTGCCCTCAGTCTGACCACCCCCTTTAATTAGTCACTGGTTTCCTCCATCTAGAAGGTTGCTACTATGATGCCCGTTAAGAAAAACTGGTCTTGTTACACTAATTTTTAAAGCTGCTGCCTTATCTCCAACCTTCCTTTTTCTCTAAAGTACTCAAAGTTCTCACCTACCTGAAATGCAACTCTCTTCTCGTCCTGGGCATTGAGAGTCCCACCCTAGGCTGACTTGCATCCTACCCGATAGAATCATCTGCATTTTACTCCTCTTCCTTCTTTGCGGTTATTCATGGGATGCATCAAGTTTCAGCTTTGGCTGCTACTGTCAACATACAGTAAAGTACCTTCTTCTCCTTTACCTGCTTAATGCATTTATTATTGACTGTCTGTTTTTTTCCTCTCATCTTTGTGTTTTGGTTCTTCAAAACACTTTACAAATTAAATGTATCATTATATATTTATCCTCTGACTGGATCTCATCCAGGGCGTTTTAGAATATAAGGCAGACTCTAGATCGGGGTGAGCAATCTTATCCGCAAAGAGCCGGTGTGTATGTGGATTTTCACTGCAACTCCCTAATTAGATTACTAATTAGAGGACTGAATGGATAAAGAGTCGTCACACCTGGGTTTGAACAGCTGACCTACAGGTTACCCCAAAGACCTGCATACACACCGGCCCTTTGTGGATAAGATTGGCCACCCCTGCTCTAGATGAAATGGGAGTCCATCACAGAGCACATTCATACGCTGTGAATCGTTGAGGAACGCCAGTTAGTTGACTGCATATCTTTGGACTGTGGGAGGAAACCTCTATGACACAAAGAATATCATATATTCCACATATGGTACCGTCCCCAGCACTGCTCCCCGGGCGCTGAATTAGCTGCCCCCTGCTATGTCACGAAAAGTCACATATGGGTTAAATGCAGAGGACACATTTCGTTTTTGTGCACTGTGTGCTGTGCTGTGGTGTGTTAACAATGACCACTGATCACTAAATTCTAAATTCTAAATATAGGAGTTGGATTAAAATCTCCAACCTTGGAGAGAATGAAACAGTGCTGTTACCTGAGAGGCTGGGATGCCTACCTATAATCCTTTTCTTGGGAACAACTGAATAGCCTTTGTTTAGTAATTAATTGTATTGTGATTTGCAGTTTGTCTAGCAGGACCACACTGCAGTGTATGATGCTGACATCTAGATGCCTGCTCCCATCTGAATAAGCAGTGAAGCAGGGTCTGGGACACGTCCTTTGCTCTCTCTTGAACTATGAGCGTCACACACCCCAAGCTGCTCAGTCCACCATATCACATGGCAGATCGCAGTTTGTGTCGCTTAAGAATCGTGTGTCAGACAGGGGGGCCCACAGGGGACTGCACCGGCCCCCTCGTCTGCACCGTCTACACCTGAAACTCACGACACCCACAGAAATTGTCTGACGGCACGGCAATAGTTGGGTGTGTCAGTGGAGGCAGGAGGATGAATGCAGGAACCTTGTGAAGGACTCTGTGTGTGGTGCAAACTGACCTATTTGCATATCAACATGAGTAAGACGACCTTGGGCTGCACTTAGATTACAGATCACAGTTAAAAAAATCACATCAGTCGATTATAGCTAATCATCGTGGTGATTGTCAAATCATTATTTCTTTCCAGTGAAAGTTGAAACCAGATTAATTGTGATTTGAAACTCGCATCAGAAAGTAACAATTACTTTCCAAACCGCATTTCACATATGTGAGGCAGAGGTTGAACAGGTTATTTTAGTCAGCTCTGACAAAATGTCACCACTGAATTGGTCGACTCGCCCTACATATTCAGCCCGACTTGCAGTCTGTCGGCAGATCCTTGAAAGTTGGCAGCCAGTGTTTATTATTTAAAATGTTTTTTGAGCATTTGTCATGTTGATATTGAGGAAAATAATATTACAGTAATTATTGTTATTGTTTTGTCGCCCAGCCCTAGAACAGAGGGCTCCATTGTCACGTGGCTTCATTCTCTTTGTCTTCCCTTTTCTCTGTCTTTAATTTATTCTGTAAAATGATGCAGGAAAATAAATATACTGAGGTCCTGTGGTCTAGACTGAGGTGTATGCAGGTCACTCCTACATGTCTTCTACCAGCTTTTTATTGCTGGTACAGTCTTTTTTGCATTGTTGTGTTGGGGCAATAGCATCTGTGCCAAAAAGATCAACAGACAAAGAAATTCAGCCCAGTTCTAGGAGCTGCTCAGGACTCGCCGGAGGCTGTGGTGGAACAGCGGATACTCAGACCTACCTTCTGTAGGTCATCTTAGTCAAACAGAAGAACACTTTCAGCAACAAACTGAGAGGTTTTTGCTCCAAGTAACACTATATAAGGTCATTCCAAAATTTGACTGTACAATGAGGGATGTTGGGCATTTCAGGTCCAGAAACTACAAATCCAGACCAAGATTTTGTTTCTACCAACCAGGTAAGTACTCTGTGACTGTGACTATGCTCAAGTGGCTGGTAGCCTGAGAAACGGGCGAGATTAAAATGATTTACATAATGCTTAAATCTATTCAGCTAATGAATTCTTCTGAGTTTGGGCTTCTAAAAATGGTACAGAGAGAAAGACAATGTGCAAAAAAAAACAGTCAACAGGAATTGAGGCTGGTGAAAAGATTACCACAGCAAAACAAACTACTGGCTGGGGAAATACTTACAAGGTCAAATAATTAGCATTTATAAATGAGTTTCCTTCAACACAATAAATGCAGCTGTAAAGGAGGGCAAACCTCTTGCTGACTACGAGATGCCGTTAGGCAAAGGGTCACGACTTACAGACAAACTGTTTTCATATTTGTATTCATTTTGTTGAGTACATTGCCCAGGAAATGAAAATGTATTTGGCAGAGGAGTTAAAACGAGTATTGTAACATATACAGTGAATAGCGCTGAAGACAGAATATAGTTTAACATGATAAATTTACTTTATTGCCAGTATTTCTTCCTAATACACTAAGCATACCCTCCGCTCCCCCTCCCCATAATGCCACACTAACACACACACCATAAATATTTACATGTGTTGCGTTATTACAAGCACCAAAGAAGCAAGAGGAATGAAGCAAAGCAAGAAAACAAGTGTCTAACATTAGATTCACACCATGCTAACACACTGTCCTTGATTCACACCATGCTATCACGCTGTTCTTGATTCACACCATTGTAACACACTGTTCTTGATTCACACCATGCTATCACGCTCTTCTTGATTCACACCATGCTATCACGCTCTTCTTGATTCACACCATGCTATCACGCTCTTCTTGATTCACACCATGCTATCACACTATTCTTGATTCACCAAGCTGTATAGTAAGAGCATGCTTGCGTTTTGGGCGATTCCTCTGGCATAATCAAACAAGACCTTTTCTAAATGTCTGTCAGAGAACACGGTGAACCTGGTTCCAAACTAGTGTGGCTGAAAGATCTAACAAAATTTAATTGCTGGGGCAGTTCACTTCTTTCATTCCCTCTCTGTTCTGCTTTGCATTTGAACTAGTGCCTCCACTGAAGAACAACAGCCTTCATCAAGGTTACTAATTAGCTTGTTAGTTTGACTGTATATCTGAGAGAATGTATTTCTCCTTAGAGGTGTTAAACATTAAAGTTAAATGTTATGCTATCCCATGATAGGTGTGTATATATATTCTTCTGAGCATTACCAGTAAATACTATATGGAGAAACTGTATGGAGAAACAGTTTTTTAATGAGTGTTGTGTAAAGTATCACTGGAATGAATAAAGTTCCAAAGTCAGGATGCACCACTGCTGTGTGTCAGTATTGCCGGTTTTCCAGTTTCCATGTTTAGCCTTTTGGCTGCTTCCTCTTTGTCACGCTTTGCCTTAGATCCTTTGTCTTTACTGCTGTTTTTCCATCCCTACTGTCTTTTGTTTGCATTCACTCTCTGATGTGTTGAGCAGATTTATGCTTCCTTTTGGTAGTATTGCTAGTTAAGAAGCAGGCACGCACACATTATGGTAAAGTCGTCTCCTTGATTGGGTATATTGGGCCAATTATTTTATCAACACTCGAAACACTGTTTTAAAATGCACTATATAACCAAATGTATGTGGACACCAGCTTGTCCACCATCCCAGTCCAAAACCAAGGATACTCATATGAAATTGGTCAGCTCACTGTTGCGATAATAGCCTCTGTTCTTCTGAGAAGGCTTTCCGTTAGATGTTGGAACATTGCTGGTGGGATTTGCTGCCATTCAGGTTGGGTATTGAAGTTGGGTATTCAGGCCCCTCTCTGTGAGCTTGTTTGGCTGCCACTTCACAGCTGAACTTGCTCTCAGACCTTTTGACCTTCACAATCATTTCACTTGGATTTTTACCAGGGCAGCTCTAGCAAAACAAAAATGTGAACTAACTTGTCGGAAAGATGGTTTCCTAAGATGGCACTGAAACGGCACTAACCTCTTCTGTACAGCCACTCATCCAGATGGTTAATAAACGTGTTGGATATCAAACCGTGAAAAGGACCACCATACCACCAACATTATATCTATACTTTGTTCATCCACAACATCTCCTCTTCCAAACCATGGTGTGGTTGCCGTGGTCTCTTTCTTCACCACGACTTTACTTAATAATTACTTCCATGATATACCAAAAACGGTAGTTTGTGGTGTGCCCCACAAACTGAATTTAATAAACATAAGGATATGCCAAATTTTTACAGATTGCTAACTTCTGGAAGTCAAAATATGCTTCTCATTATTTTAGGCATACTACTAATCTGTTTACCAAATTGTGGGTGTAAGTTAACTTTATAGTAAACTGTATGTAATCTGTATAGTATCGAAAAGCTGGCATCCGGACAAATGTTTCACCCGTCACCTAAAGCCCTGGTGATTATTGCGCATGCACCATGTAATCACAATTATATGACAATGTGATATCGTGCAGTCCTACCATATACTTCTAGACATATATTGTACCTTGTATATTGTATATTGCAGTGATGTGTATTGTATGGATAAAACTGCACTTTTTTTTATTGTATTATTTTATAATTATTATAATTACCTGTGTGGTAATTGTATCACTCAGATAGTTATAATATCTTTTATTATAGTGTCTATTATTAAGACATACAAGTCTGTTATATTCTGGGGGGGGCACGTCCTGTGGTGGTGTAGTTATTTGGAATCATTTTATTTGGTAGTGTTTTGTTGCCACCATGACAAAATTAAAATTTGCCCAATTTCTCGTTACATCAAGAAAAAACATCTTGTTATAACAAGATCCATTTCATGTTTTAATGTGAAAGTATAAGATTACAATGTATAAATTATCTTGCTATGAGATAGTTATCTAATTAAAACAAGTTTTGCATTATAATGACATGCAATTATCTCTTTAAAATGAGAAATGTTTTGCATTATAATGTAATAATAATGTATCAAGTTAAAATGAGAATCTAAATTATTTTGTTACAAAGACAAACATTTTTCATTATAACGTAATGAGTATGTTATGTTATTATGAGCAGAAAAGGTCAAAGGAAAGCAGCAGAGCCAAACTGTAATTGAGCACAGTAGAAGGTATTGTCTCAAGTGTACGAACATTAAGAAGAATTTTGTCGGGGCTTTTAGAGGAAACATCTTTTCCCATCGATCGGCTGCAGGGACAGAGAAGGCTGCATAGATACAGGCTACATCACCTAAGCTGCATACAAGAAATGTTTTTCACATTAAAACTAGTAAACTTTCTTGTTATAATGAGATACATATCTTGTTTTAAAAAAGATAATTTTTATGTTTTAACATTATACCTCGATCTTAAAACATAAAAAAGAAATTATTATAATGAGAAACACTACTTTTTTGTCTCTGTGACAACAATATGCTGCTGTAATATTTATAAAAGTTACAACATGCAACAAAAATGTAGAGGGTAATTCAGTCAAACTGACAGGGCCTTCAAGAGCTGAAAACAGGCCCTCTGATGTTCCACTAGTTGGTCACACTTGCGAATACATACTGTATATCCAAGGTTTGAATGCTTTGACATTGCTCTTGTGTTAAAGGCCATTTGAAGCAGAGTCCCTAATAGAGTATGGCAAGGAGGAAATCAGAGGACTACACCACCATTCCCAGCAAATCCTGCCTTATGCAGGTACCATATAAAATATTAGACATTCTCACAGTTGACAGATATATTATTGCCATTGTAGGACAATTAAAATTTGAGCTGCGTGACGAGAGTAAAATTCTGGGAATGTCTGTGATTAAAGTCGTAAATTTATGAGAAAAAAATCAGATATTCTCGGAGATTATAAAGTAGTAAATTTGCAAGAAAAAAACTCATAAATGTATAAGATTTTTTTTCCCCCCGTAAAAGAACCGCTTCAGAATCGCTTCACTGCAAGGTTACACTAATCTCATCATGCCACCGATACCGGCACTTATGAGAAGCCGTTTAGGGCAAAATTGAACATTTCACTTGCACATACATACACGTTGGTAGCGGTGCCCGTGCCTCAACTGCTCACCCGTTTCTTGCACTTTAGTCATATACACATAGGACCTTGGGGTGCGGGGAGGGGTTGGGGGACTCCGCCGTCTGCCAGCGGTGGGGCCCTCATACCCGAACTGCACCCACTAACTTTAATGCATTGTAAACATAAACACACAACTTTCTCACACATATACATGCACACTTTACACTAACATGGGACAGGGGAGCGTTGGGGGCTGAGGGCCCCCCCCAACTCTCTGTCTCTGGCCCTGCATGGGTGGGGGGCCAACCGTGAGGAGGATCCATCATGCGGGGGATGCAGGTGGTCCATTTTCTGAAGCTGCTTATCCTGTTCAGGGTCACAGGGGGTCTGTAGAGGCTACGAGTACAAGGCAGGGAACAACCCAGGATGGGATGCCAACCCATCACAGGGCGCAAGGCAGGGAACAACCCAGGATGGGATGCCAACCCCTCACAGGGCGCAAGGCAGGGAACAACCCAGGACGGGGCGCCAACCAATCACAGGGCACACGGCAGCGAACAACCCAGGAC
>JAOYFF010000039.1:5199408-5210322 GCA_025773925.1 Cryptomyrus ogoouensis | reverse complement strand
CAACCCCTCACAGGGCGCAAGGCAGGGAACAACCCAGGATGGGATGCCAAGGATGGGGTGCCAACCCCTCACAGGGCGCAAGGCAGGGAACAACCCAGGATGGGATGCCAAGGATGGGGCGCCAACCCATCACAGGGCGCAAGGCAGGGAACAACCCAGGATGGGATGCCAAGGATGGGGTGCCAACCCCTCACAGGGCACAAGGCAGGGAACAACCCAGGACGGGGTGCCAACCCCTCACAGGGCGCAAGGCAGGGAACAACCCAGGATGGGATGCCAAGGATGGGGTGCCAACCCCTCACAGGGCACAAGGCAGGGAACAACCCAGGACGGGGTGCCAACCCCTCACAGGGCGCAGACACACACCATTCATTCAGCCACAGGCAATTTAGTAACCCCAGTTAGTCTCAGCATGTTTTAGGGCTATAGGGGAAACCAGAGTACCTGGAGGAAACCCTATGATGACACGGGGAGAACATGCCTGCACACATAAAGAACCCTAACAGAGACTCAAACCCAGGTTCCAGAGGTGTCAGGGTTAACCCCTGTGCTGCTCTGCTGTCATAATATATTATACAAAAATACTTTATTTCTTGTTATGCTTTTGATATTCTTGTATCTGTTGACATACTTCTGTGAATCAATCAATTCCCCTCCCATGTAAGCAGTGACTAGGGCTGCACAATATCATGATTATTTGTATCTGTAATTAAAATTGCTATCTATGAAACAAAAAAGGAGATAAGATTTACCTGAAATGAACTATAGCCAAACAGAGCTTGTTACTGTCGACCAATAGAGTCTGTCAAAGAAGTTGATGGTGTTGCTACAAGTTGTGTCAACAAATGCAATGGGCTGTACGTGACAGGCATGGAAATGCGTCTGTACACTGGGTTCTCGTACTATTCTGGCATTTACTGATGCCCACAATTTGATATGTAGATCAGCAGTATGCCTAAAATATTAACGTAGGCATATTATGATGCCCAGAAGTTAGTCATTTGTATAAATTTGGCATCTCCTTTGAATCGATTTCTCTCCTCTTCTGTACAGTGGGACCTCCGTATCCATGGTTTCAGTTCTCCGTGGTTTACCATGGTCCAAAGGAAAAAAACGGATAATTCCAGAAAAAAAAATGGTTCATAAGTTTCAAACCACACGCCAAGCGAGTACCGGGCTGTAAGACGGTGAGATCCGCCAGCCCAGTCACTCAGTACACGACTCATCTCCCTTTGTCCCCGTAGCCGCACTTCCCAGCAGAACTCTCCAGTCTGCCTCTAGTGCTCTCGCTAATCGCATTTGTTGCTGCATTATTACATTGCAGTGTAGGCCTATATGGTTTGAGAATGTTTAAAAAGCATGATTTTCATTGCTTTATCTTCCCTTAATACATATTTTTTCATTGTTCTATTGTCTCTTGAGAATCAGGCTAAAACGTCAGAATTCCTTTTATTTGGGAGAGAGTACTGTAAAGGAGTATAATTACTTTATTATTACTGAATTTAATGTTGCCAGTGTCTCACTGTGCATAATTTACCAATTAACCTTTACCAATTAACCTTAACACCAGCTGCGGGCATGGGCGACTAAGTGCACCATTGACAGAGCTACAAGCTCCATTTCTTTTGCCTGTCAGATTTTTTAATAACTGTCTGCACAACCACAGTAAGACAAGCATGTCCTTACACCCAGTAAAGAGTGTTGTGTTTAACGACGATATGAAAATATATCTGCACAATCAGTGCATTGTAACAGATCATTTATGCTAAACAGGATATGTAGTTATTTATTTGGAAACCTCTTTATAACAACATATTTTTTTCTGATTATGTTGTCCTGTTGACTTCATGAGGAATTTTGGATCATTCTCCCATATAGATCTGCTTCATCTCAGCCATATATTTAGGATGTCAGGTTTGAATGGCTCCTGTTATGTCATTCTATAGCAGATCTAAGCTTATGTCAGTGGTTCTCAATCCCCTTCCTGGTGCCGCCATGTTTTGTCTTGCTTTAAAACAGCTTTCAAATAACAATGGAATCTGGGATCATATTCATGCAGCTGCACTGTCAAACAAAGTACCTCAAAATTGTAATTTAGCGTTTGACTAAGAAAACAACATTTTCACTTTACTGAATTTTTTCCTCTTCCCATTTTCATCAGGGAAATAGCACATTGATTACTGTGCCAATTTTCATCAATTATTAAGGGAGGTAATTAAAAACAAAGCTTTGAAATAGAAACCCATCAGTTGTTCAGAATTATTTACAGACAGGGCTGTCCATGGAGATTCTAGATTAAAAAAAAAAGAAAAAATATATTTTCATGTGTTTGTATTGTGCATGATGGCACCTGTGTCAGGTGATGCCTTTTACAAAAAGTTACTGTACATAACAAAAGGAAATATTCAGGTATTCTCATGCAGGACATTTTTATTTGATTGCCAATTCATCATCTTCACCACAAATATTGCCAGGAGAATGTGAATGGAGTTAATGAATATGAAAGCCTTGAGATGTTTCTAAAGACACTTTTTCTGTTGTGCAAAATCAAATCACCTTTTTAATAAACAGCTTTATATCTATGTCTGTTCTGTCATTGTAATAGTAAAGTTTATCTTTTCCACTTCAAAAAACTTTCATAACCACATTTCATCTCAGCTACGTAAGATTTCAATACAATGTAAAAAAAAAAACTGTGTTTATCTCTACTATTGTGTTACAGTCATTTCTACATAAACGTAAAGGCTGTTAAAATAATAATATATGAAGTGTGATACTGCCATTGTTATTATGTTTATATCAGTATATAAATTTGCATTTGATGTGATTCAAACAGGCAGAACATCCCTAAACATCAATGCTTTTATCTGGGAGCTGCACCAGCCTTGTACTGCAGACACTTAGAGCCCAGATTGTCTTTTAGTGTCGATCAAATTGCACGTCTCTTAAAGGAGCTTTGGGAGGCCTAATGTAATTTCTGTCAGTTCCCCTGACAGATCAAAGAGCATGTGTGTGTGTGTGTGTGTGTGTGTGTGTGTGTGTATATATATATATATATATATATATATATATGTCTGTGTGTAGATAGATAGATAGATAGATATACACACCCAATTATTTCCAGCAACCACACAATACACCCATGTGTTTTTTTGCCTCGACTACTAGCACACCGCATATAGCTAATCAATATCTCATTGACTTTTTAACTAATTAATTAATTAAGCGAGCTGGTGGTGAAATTTAATAAACGCATGGAATGGCTGAGGTGCCCCTTTGGAGAGGTTTGGGAAGTGAAGCCGTGTTCATCTAGCCGTCCAACAGGATGTCAGTAACTGTATGAAGAACTGAATTTTTTTTTTACTATTATTAAAATTGTGTTACTTTTCATTTTCATATCTACGTACTTGTGGAATCTTCTTGAAGTGCCAAAAGTACGGTACCTGGTGCAGTGAATTGGACAGCTTTACAGCGCTGTAATTTTCGTACAGTTTTAGGGGACTGTGGAGGATGCGCAGGGCGCCTAAGCCAGCTGGAGTCCAAACAAACGCGTACATGCAGGAGTAAACTGAGTCCCAATCGCATTATCTGGGTGTCTTAGTCTGACTTTGAAAAACTGGATTTAGTATGATTTCATCTGGACTAACATGTTTACATGTTCTTTAAAAGGCCGGTTTTAGTCAAACAAACACAATAATTCAATTTTCTTAGAGTGCTTGTAAACGTACTGAATGTTGTCTGTTGTGCATCCATCATTTCCTCACAATGAAAATTCAAAGATATGATACTGTACCCTTAAAAAAATGGAAAGATAAGGCTGGTGATTGAATAGCATAATCATGCCTTTACTCCTGGTTTTTTATGAAGTTTTTCTTTTGAAATCATGAGGCCCAAACTTCCTGCCATCAAGAAGGCATGCTGACTCTTCAAATCCCATTACTGGAAATTGCAGCCAACCACTGGGACCAGGCATTAAGCACTCTGCTGGTTGTGGTATAAATCACAGTGGAGTTTAATCAGTATAGCATTATCTTGGTACCTCTTCTTTTCTGGGAAAATTGGAATTTGTCCCATTAAAAATGCCTTATATTACTTTTTTTTCTTTACTTTTAGAGTGTGAGGCAGCAGTCATGCAGGTGTCTGCTGAAGCGCAGTGAATGATGATCAGCACCATGCTGCCAGACAGCAACCTCAACATTCCCAAGGGAAGCCGCTAATCACCAGTATTGGGCAGACAACTTAAAAAATGTCGTAAGGTAAGTTATTCTACAAAAAAATATAGCTGAGCTACATGAAAGCCACACATCAGAGAAATGTAGCAAGTTACGCTACAAGCTATATAGCAAAAGTAGCTTTAACTACACTGAAGCTACTTTAAAGTGTAGACTCTGCGACAAATTAGAAATGATATTCACCTCCCCAACGTTTCAGAAGGTGACTGTTGAGAAACCTGCTTGTGCTTCTGTCTTGTCCGTATCATAGACGCCCTGGATGATGACCACCCAGAGCAGACTACCCTCTCCCATCTGTACTGAGGACCCCCGCTGAGGCAGGCACAGCTTCTCATGGAAGACACTAATCTCCCTGCTCTGGCTGATCGCAGCCTGCATGGAGCTTGCCCTGTATAAAATTCCCCACCTTTTTCCTAAATAAACATTGTCCCTTCCAGGCTTCCCCCTCCAACTCAGTCTCCAGTGCCCCCTTGTCTGCAACAGAGACATTTTACGATTTTCCGTCATGATAGTAAAAGCGGCACAAACACCTAATTACTACTGTGAAATGCACAAGAAAACCTTCAGGAAAACCGTAAACTATTTATTAACCAAACTAGAAATAACCTTTCATGCATAAGTGTTGTCTTGGTAGTAATTTAACTTTCTAATTGAGGATATACTGCATTTTTCATCATTTCAAAATAAAGTTCATGATGCAGCACATGTAGTCCTATATAGTCTGCAAATATCATCAGCATGTGGAATGTGACAGCTAATTACATCCCATGCAGAAAATTTACCAAGACCCCAAGCTAATGTATTTTGCCTTTTTAATAATTTAACATGTTGAATCATGTTCCATCCATGTGATTTTGGTGTGTGTTTTGTACTTATCAGATCTATGGTATCTGCAGATATAGATGCCGAGGTCTCTTGGTATGTCAGACTAATTGAGGTCGGGAAGCTAAGGGTAAGGTAATTATTTTTCTTTCTTTAATAGGCCTATCCTGGGAATGCACCACTTGTCTCATAAAATGCCCAACAGGTTAACTCCATTGTGAAGGATAAACAATGTCTTTGTGGGAAAATATAATTAATTGAAAATGTCAAAAATAATTTTTCACAAGTTTTGTAGAACAAAAGTGTTGACATATTTTAAATGTGCTTTCTGTCATTACAAATCATTACAAATATGCTATTTGTGAATGATCATATCTGCAATCAAAATTCTGAACTAGCTAAAGTGAAAGCTGGTTAAATAAATGAAGTTATAAAGTTGCCGTTTTAGTGTTGCTAAGTGATTGTAGCACCAACGCTTTCACCATTTAGGTGCTTGATGGTTAACGTATGATGTTTTGTTTCCTGCTTACATTTAAGATGCAGAGTAATCTTACAAAAAGTAGCGCGTTTTTTTTTCACGACAGTCCTTATTTATTCACTCATTTTTAATTATTGGGCCACTGATTCTTTGTTATACAGGAGCCATAAATCTGGACACATTTTTGTTTCATTTGATCAATATGAGATTTTTTTAACATAAATAAATAAAAGATAAAAGTATGATGTGGTTTTGCAACACAGCAGTTATCACCCATGCACACAGCCATTTTTCATACCCGCTTGTCCTTAGTAGGGACGTGGGGGTCCAGAGCCTATCCCAGAAGCCATGAGTGCAAGACAGGGAACAACCCAGGATGGACAAATCTTGGACTAATCTGACACCCATTTAACATTTTTTTTATATCTCTGAGGCGGTTAGCAAATGAACCCTTATGACTCAGGGAAGGGAGTAAGAGAGGAACTTTAGTTATGAGTGTGACTGGAGACAGTGAAGAGGAACAAATAATGTAGAGAAACCAATCTTACATTAGCCTATGATAACTAAGATTAAAGTTCAGGCGGACGGAAGGGACAGAGCAGCCATAATAGAATTAACATATTTAGTATAGTTTCGCATTGACATACAATTATCATGCCTAATTATTTCAGTCCAAACAATACGGCATGTTTGGACCTACAAGCTCCAGGAATTCAACTTGCTGGAATCGTTACTGGAGAAGCAATGTTTTTAGATCATACTCAACTTATTTACGTTCTCATTTCAATAGTAAAGTGGTGATATTTTGAGGCAAACCAGGTGGGTGAAAGTTAGGATGATTAATTAGAGCGTGAAATGCAACTTATACAAAACACTTGACAGACAGCCAAGAATAATTTGTAAATGCAGTGTGAAATAAATTAGATGCCTGGAAGAAGGGTTTCTATGGGATGTTTGGCATATCACTCCAACCACATGTTAGGTAATATGACAAAGAAAAAAAATGTAGATTCATTCAGTGGATGGAGGAACAAAGGTCCATGCTCACATCCATGTGAATCAAGTGAATGCTGGGTATCCTGGAAAGGCTCTGTTGATCTGAAAGGGCAAAGCTGCTAATTTGTGTTTGGCAACAAAACCTATTAGGAATGGCATCCTTTCAGTAGAGTGACCCACTATGCACTTTGATTCTCTGTTTTTATTTTGTAGGTTTGTTGTGTAGTTTTTTTTGAAGCACCAAAATTTGACGAACATACATAAGCTACTGGATGTGTTCTTCAGAAAATAAAAGTTGGAAGATGACTTCATACTGACCCTTATCTTTGCAACAGATGGATACAAGATGTAGATATGCTGTGTGTTATATTAAGATTTTACATTTGTTGCCATGTACAATTTGTTTATATTAGACACTTGATTTATCAGCAGTAACGTTGTGATGTGGATGTAGCACTGTTCGGTAAGCCCTATACCACAGGAAGAACCATTTTTATCAAACACATTTTGCCAAAACTGTCCACCTTCTCCCATTTCATTTGCTTCTCCCATTCTATGTGATATTTATGTCTCAGAGGGACTTGGCTCCACTTCAGAAACTGTAAATATTAAAACACAATGCATTTCTTTTTGCCAGAAATACGTACTTACATTTAGCGAGACAAAATGATGGAGCCAACATTGATGGCAGAGTGGGCAGTGCTGTCACCTCACACCTCCAGGACTGAGAATTACGATCTTTGCTCAAAGCGTGTGGCATTTACGCACCCTCTAAGCAGCCAGGGAAGAAGAGAAGAAAACAATCAATGGGAGGAGATGACATTACATGAAAAAATGAACCTGTTACCTTTATCTCAGAAAAATTTTGCAAGATCTCAAAATACATTTTGCATTACTATTAATAACTGCACTGTGTCCATTCAAAATACAATGGGACTAATAACTATAAAAATAAATGACAGACATGTTGAGTAAATTTTACACTGTGGGAGACAATGTGCACCGTTTAGCTTTTAGATTCTGCAGTTTTATAAGTATTTATTAATATCTGCACTCTGTCAATCCACCGCAAGCAAATGTTTAACCATATAGTGCGAAAGACCAAGTGATCCATTTGAGGGAGGCATGAAACGGCTGTTTATCTTTTGGAATCTGAATTTGATTCGATCCAATGTTTGATCCCGATACTCAGTGCCGGTCCGATAAGACCTGCTGAGCCCTTCCTCTTCCTTTTACCATGTAAAATAATAGTTATTTAATGTTAGAAGTGATTCTCAAACTGATTCAGACAGAAAACAAAATCAATATTTCAGTATGGAGCCACACATCCCTAATCCACATACTTCATCAAGTGTGAACAGCAGGGAGATACTACAGAAAGCCACCTTAATGACGCCACAGTAAAGGTAGCTACAGAAAGCCACCTTAACGACGCCACAGTAAAGGTAGCTACAGAAAGCCACCTTAACGACGCCACAGTAAAGGTAGCTACAGAAAGCCACCTTAACGACGCCACAGTAAAGGTATCTTCATAATCCCTATTCTTTTTTCTGGCTCTAATAGCTTTCAGCAAATGCAAGCATCACCCCTTGGTTTTTTCAGATTTCTTTATGGCCAATTTTTAATAAAAATTTGACTTTTATGGGTGTCCATATATCATTTAGTTTTATAGTTAGTCCATTAATTCTACCCTTTGTACTTTGAACGGACACTGTGGAGTTATTATTAATACTAATGCAGACAGACTCATTATTTATTTTTCCATCCAATAAATTTTTTCAACTCTTGTTCTCTTCGTGTTGCTCCTTAAATTCATAATGAATTTTTCAGAATTCTACAATAAATGATCCCCTCTTATAGAGTAGTAAAATAGACAAGAGAACTCTTACCAGATCATAAAGTGTCTTTTATAAACTGACGACAGAAGAGACTGATATTAAATTAACTACAGGGAGTCAGAAAAGTTTGCCACCACACAGCCCCCTGAAGATATTAGTTAGCTTTTAGTTTCCTACCAAACCGTCATTTCCTACTTTTGGAAGGAAGCAGTAGGAGAAATCCTCCTAATAACATTACCATTGCTGGTTTTTCATGGCTACCAGTAAATCAGTTGCAGGTCCTATGGTAGAATCTCATCATGCATCATGAATACTCAACCAGAACCAAACTTGGTTTTATGTATCTTTACCTACCATCATCATGTTGTAGGTGGTAGAAGGCCACCCTGAAACCATCGTGTCCTTCTAAGCTAAGAGATCCTTACTAGCGAACATTAGCTGCAGGAACAAGAACTCTCTTTAATTTGGAATGTGCTGAAATCAGTTTAAAAAATACAACAATAACATTTAAGTGCCGTGAATAAATCCTGTTTTGTGCTGGAGGGATTGACCCGATTCATGTAAAATCAGGCAGAGAGCTTAAAACCTTTAGGCTAAGCCAGTTGGGCCTGCCTTATAAGCTAGTGCTCACATCTGGCCCTATTCTACCATGTGATTAAGGCAAAGATGTATGTAGCTTCATGCGACTCATGGACGTCCTGCCATTGACTGGAGTTTAGGCATCATGAAGGTAGAGATGCACTTTGGACAGAGCAACATCAATATACAGGCATGTCGACCGTTACGCACATTTCGGCATTGATTTAATGCACTTACAAGTACATGCTCTGGAGAGCTATATTAAGTGATGCACATCTACATGATCAAATGCAATATTGTTTTTTCTAGGAAGCTTAACATGTAACAAAACTTTTTATATATATATATATATATATATCTAGAAATAAATGTTACAATCCAAATTGCATATGAATAATTTATATAACACAATATGTATATAGAAATATATATGTGTATATAGATATATTAATATTAGGCTAGATTCAGTGCTGGTGACATCTACCTTGTCAACAGAAGTAGTAGGTGAATCAATTAGGCTAAAAGAATTGTTTGAAACAAGGCGAGCAAATGGAAGCGGTTTATGCTCACAATCATAGGTGACAATGCCTGCACTGCATGCAAGGATGGAGACGGCGAAGAATAATCCGCCCCGTCATGATTTACTTCAACTGACGCACAATGAGTGCATGACACGTTTTCGGGTGGACCATGAAACGTTAATCTTTCTGTGCCGGCTCCTAGCTGAAGGACTCTCGAGCTGCCACCAACTCTGTGCTGGTCTTCATGAAAGTGACAAGCGCTTTGTACGTACTGGCAAGCGTGTGGCTGGTGATATGGTGCACACTTCCTGGGCTTTTCGCTGAGGCAATGTTGCCCCACATTACTGCCATTGTTAAATTTCCTGACAGGCAAGAGCACAGGAGGAGAATAGAGGGAAAGTTTTATCGAGTGACTGGCTTCCTAAACGTCCTGGGGGCCGCAGACCATACACATGTTGTTATCAAAGCTCCTGCTGAGAATGAACACATATGCAGAAACAGGAAATGTCGTGACAGCATGAACATGCAAATGGTGTGTCACTCAAACAGCCTGAATCCTGAGTGACTGGGCCACGGACCATGGAACTGGGTGGACTGGAATGCAGTGATGAACATTCATAAAAAATGGCTTATGGATAGTTTCATGTAAACTGATAAAATCCTATGTAATATCCATGCTTTTTGAACAAAGCAAAGCAAACAACACTGGTTTTCACCGTGTTACATTTTGAAGACTACCAATCAACTATCTTTAGACTGTATATTTAATGTTATGTCATCGGCAATGCTAGCACAATCGCAACAAGTATCTTGAGGCAAAAACAGTGTATTGTGAAGTGAGCAGCCTTCAGCAGAACACAAATGAAGAAGCAGATTGGTTGGTGTCGGCTGCTGTTAAAATTAAACTAATTTGTCTAAACCGAAGTAAACTTCAACTAGTGTCAGATGCTCTATTGGTAAAAATTTCATCAACATCAAAAACTTAACTCTGACCAATTTGCTGTCATAATGATGCTGAAGGAGGGGGAGACTTTGTTTGTTGTGTTAGGTTATGAGGATGAGAACTCGCTAAGGGTTCGATGGCAAGGGGAAATATTACCTTAGCGTGTGCCATGGTACGAAAAGACGATGTCTGAGTGTAATTGCTATGGACTGACCCTACAGGGGACGTATAAAGTACTGGAATGTGTGTGTGTGTGCGTGTATGTGTGTGTGTGTGCGTGCGTGTGTGTGTGTGTGTGTGTGTGTGTGTATGTGTGTGTATAAATTCTCCAACCATCCATTTTCTGAAATTGATTATCATATTCAAGGTCGCTTGGGGTTCAGGGCCTAATAATAACCCAGGATGAGGCGCCATCCCATCGCATGGCAACACTCACACACCAGTCACTCACACACCAGACACTCACACACCAGTCACTCACACACCAGACACTCACACACCAGTC
>JAOYFF010000039.1:5177479-5188105 GCA_025773925.1 Cryptomyrus ogoouensis | reverse complement strand
GGATGCTGTTCAGCCAAATGGCTATTTCAATATTAGTTTAAATACTAGAACTCGTGGCCATAAGTGGAAATTAGCGGTAGAACATTTTAAAATGAATTTGAGGAAGCATTTCTTTACACAGCGTGTAGTTAGAGTACGGAATAGTCTTCTTGCTAGTGTAGCGGAAGCTAAAACCCTGGGTTCCTTTAAATCAGAGGTAGATAATATTTTAACAACTCTGAGCTATTAGTTAATTTCTCCCAAAACGAGCTTGATGGGCCGAATGGCCTCCTCTCGTTTGTAAATTTCTTATGTTCTTATGTTCACTGTGTGTTGTTGCCACTGACTACAGCAACTGGGGAGTTTTACCCAATGAATCAGAAGGGACCCTAAAGCAATTCAGCTACAACTAGGGCTGGGTAAAATAAATGATATATTGGCTAATCGTATAAAATGTTAATGATTGGAAAATAAGAAACTTAAATAAACAGAACAATGCAAACATCAGCTCACCATATCACAGCAACCAACCAAAAAAAAAAAATCATGTAACAATGGGCGGCCCATGCCACAATGGACGGCCCATGCCACAATGGACGGCCCATGCCACAATGGACGGCCCATACCCAACAAACACACTGCGCGGTTGACTGTGTTAGCGGAGTATGCCACATGCTATTGCCTTGGTAATACAAAGTGAAATAGATAAATGTTCCCATTGAAGAAAGTTCAAGTGCTGGTGAAGATAGCAACATATCAGAAGTCATACAATCTTTTAAAAAAGGGGATATTGGTGATAAGCAAAGTAAAAAGATATCGATGGTCCAAAATTCAACAGACTGACGTTGTGTACTGTAAACTCTGCAGAAAACTAGAGCTAACGGAAACTGGAAATACTGCAAACCTATTTCACCAGTTCACCAGCGTTGAAATCCAGTGGAATGGGGTGGGGAGGATGGTAGTGGCAAATCACAAAATGTGAGACAAATCGCGTCCCATATTGTTTCAAAATGGGACGCAGCATTTTGTTTTTCAAAATAAGATGTGTAACAACTCTACTAACAATGTCAAACCTGTTCCCTGGAACGAATGACAAGAGAGTCAAAGAAAATCCTAGAAACAAATCGTGTTGGCGCTGTTATTGGTGTTATGCCCTGTGACGTTTGCTTGCATGATTCACAGTGTTGTATTTGAGTATATCTTAGCAAAGCCAGAGTCAAGACCATGTCATTAATAGCTTGAAATACAGTAAAATATAATAAATTGGCATCAGATTCAGTTTGGTTTCATTTGAAGGGTAAGTAACATTTCAGAAGTTCTTTCAGAAGATCTACATGCTTTCAGTGCCATCAGCTGCACAATCATACTCCATCATCGGGCCAGTGGGTGGTTCCTTACAAACACTACAGTGAAAACAGGTGGCAGCAGTGCTCTACAAATCTTTAAAACACAGGAACGGATCCCATCAAGGCAGACAGCGTTTGCTTTCCTAAAAATCCTCCCACTTCTTGTTCAGACAGTTTCAGCACAAATCTCCCTAGTTCACGGGAAACTTAACGTAAGCATCTGTAATCTGACACCTCTGTCCACTGTGGTTGGTTATTGCCTGCAGGTCATTCCACAGGCACCTGCTGTTGACACCCCCACGAACAGAATAACCCAGTTCTGTTGCATTAAAGCATCACACGGCTCTGTTTCAGCGCAGACTAAACCTTACACTTTCATAGCATACATGCTTAGATTTTCTTTTTTGCTATAATTCTGCATGTACCGTTCTTTTCCAAAAATAACGCAAATTCTAACGAAAACAACAAGAACAACAATAATAAGATTTTTAAAACAGTTTTAGTAATATTCATATTCTTTCTTTGCAAAATCCAACTTCTGTGCAAGTAAACATTGATTGAGCTATTGTGTGTGTGAGCATTCCTACTATACAGAAAGTGTGTAGATCTTCAGAAAAACAATTAATCTGTCTGTATCTATTTGTTTGTTTCCTGCCCGTGAGTATTCTTGCAGCTCTTATTCGCTAATGCAAATGATTGATTTCAATGACTAAGTTGCATTATGGTACCAAAGTTCATCAACCAGGTGCTGCAATATAAATGTATTGTAATATGAACAGTTTTGATGAGGTACAAGATGTCTGTGCAACACTATAAAATAATGGTAACACAATAAATTTGGTAAATGAAGCCAGTAAATTAGATTGAAATATAATAAATGTAGCTTCAGCCCTTTATGTCTTACTGTTCTTTGTCGAAATACAAACTGTAATCTTATCCCATCATACTGCATAGCCTTGCCAAATGGACTGAAATGTTGTTTAACGTCTGACAACAAGTATAAGTGACAGCCTACAGAATCCACATTTCACCTAAGTTTAATTTCCACGTGAAATTACTACAGTTATACACAGGTGTGCAAACACCGAGGAGGATACATCACATGTTTCTGAAATTATAAACATATAACTAATTTCCTGGTTGACCTGAAAGTATAACACTATTATGTAAAATTATTACTTAAGTCATTCTTCTTCTTCTTCATTATTATTATTATTATTATTATTATTATTATTATTATTATTATTATTATTTTACCAAATTATCTCACAGCTCCTGAGTTTTGTAACCCTGAAGGATATTGGTATGGGGACTTATTTGAAAATTTCACATTAGGTATTTATTTTGATTTTCTTTACAGTTTAGGAATTGGATGTCACTCCATGACACAAAAGGGTTAAACTTGGTATTAATACCTGTCGTAGAACACAACAGAAGACTTAACAGGTATAAATACAGCAAACACCTTACAGTATAAACAATCAAGGTGAGGGAATCTTACCAAACTCAGACTGATACTGGCAGAGCGAAGCTCCAGATCAAAATTAAAAACTAATCTTCTGTATCCAGGCTACTTGCCAACAGCTTTGAACTGCTGGCTGTCTCACCTTATTTCAGAAAACCTCAGTCATACCTGCTGCTACAGTTCTGAGCCTTGAGAGAACGTGAGAAGTGTGAGTGTCTTCTCATCACAGCAATTAGTCTTTTCATCCAAGTCAGGACCAAAAATGTTCATATTCCTCATCCCATAGGGTTGGTTCCTCTCAGCAAAATAATACATCATGTACGTTCCTTTCTATGCTGACTGACAGATGAACACTCTACATGTCTAGGAGTCCAACCCAGATGGTTAGAGGAAAGACCTTTTTTAAACCATATAAATTTTCCATTATGTTCTACTAAGCAGCGTAAATTAATGCATATTCATGCATTTATGTTGTAAATTGTGTCGTAACTGTGTAATATTTACCATGGAATGTGGGTCCTTCTTTGCTTGTGATCTGCAAATGAGATGCTGTCAGCACTAAAACAATGCACTCCCCAGACCTTCCTGCCCCCCCCCCCAGACTAATCACTACTCCTCCCACAGCCCCCAGCCTCTACCTCTCGCCCCCCTACACTATTTTTTCATATGGTCATACCATCCATTCTCTATACTGTGGTATAGTATTTACACTGTATTTTCAAAGCAATGCTATTCCACCATCTTCCTATGAGGGGTGAGCTCCCCCACGATGAACTACACTGATCTGAGGACAGTATACAAAGACTATTAAAAAATATAACCATTGTACTGCCCAAGCCCACCCTACACACTCCCTCCACCCCTAAAAAAACATTATTAAAAGTGCAACTTTTTCGTATAAATACTTAAAACCGTGTTTATAATACTTTATGAATGCATTATAATGCATACAGTGTATAACCATATTTGGAAGGTATGTATAATGCATTATACATGGGTGCTTTAAGTACAGTGTTACCCTTAAGAATATCTTGATACATACGTTATTGATCTTTCACTTTGTAATCTTTTTATTTTTAACCTTTTTCATGTTTGTGCACTGCTGTGCATCACTGTGTGCATCTCTGTGTGTGATTATGTGTGCATCTCTGTGTGTGCCTGTGTGTGCATCTCTGGGTGTGCCTGTGTGTGCATCTCTGGGTGTGCATCTCTGTGTGTGCCTGTGTGTGCATCTCTGTGTGTGCATCTCTGGGTGTGCATCTCTGTGTGTGCATCTCTGGGTGTGCATCTCTGTGTGTGCATCTCTGTGTGTGCATCTCTGGGTGTGCATCTCTGTGTGTGCCTGTGTGTGCATCTCTTGTTAACACGCCCATAAAATGACTTCAGACCAGGTTTTTGTTGGACAGTCGCATAATTGCTTTCTGCTGCCTCAGGATAATTATGTGCCAAAAAAGCACCTGACCGACATGCCCATGAGGGTTCGGATGGCCACAGGACATTTGCTCTTGAAACAACATGGGTGCTGGACGGGAAAATGAGCAGAGAGTCGGGCTCTTACTAGCAGAGACACCAGCGGGGCACCTGCCGCCACTTTGTGCCTGGTGTAGAATAGGACCGTTAGAGTTACTTAGTTAAATAACTCATTAGATAAATAAATCATTAGAAAATGTATGTCTACGCATTTTCTGGTTTGTGACGAATGTATTTAGGGCCCCAAATATAACATATAATTTCTCGTGCCGCTATTGGCAATTAAAACTCCTCTTCTTGGTTTTTTAATTTTTACTTGCTATTGTCAGATTTTGCGACCAGAAAGACTTGATTTGCACATTATATGAGCAGGTAGCTTTCACATTGATGGTGATTTGTGGGCAGCAGCTGGGTAGGATCTCAGCTTCTGAAATTTCAGTAGGGTGTATATATATATATATATATATATATGATTAAATATTTAATCATCTTTGATATATATGAATATGATATATATATCGGCTGTCGTTCCATATATTCCCAGTTTCATTGTATATATATCGGCTTTCGTTCCATATATTACCAGTTTCATTGTATATATATCGGCTTTCGTTCCATATATTCCCAGTTTCATTGTATATATATATCGGCTTTCGTTCCATATATTCCCAGTTTCATCGTATATATATCGGCTTTCGTTCCATATATTCCCAGTTTCATTGTATATATATCGGCTTTCGTTCCATATATTCCCAGTTTCATTGTATATATATCGGCTTTCGTTCCATATATTCCCAGTTTCATTGTATATATATCGGGTTTCGTTCCATATATTCCCAGTTTCATTGTATATATATCGGCTTTCGTTCCATGTATTCCGAGTTTCATTGTGTATATATTGTACATATATTGTATGTATATATATTGTTCTTTCACAATATTGTTTGTGATGCCTAATTTCTGATATTATGTTCCTGCTGCTTACCACAGTCTGAATTCTGTGAGTACTGTTTCAGCATAGAGCACTGTTTTTTTTCCATAAACATGTCCCCTCCATGCAGCCATTGTGTGGCAGTGACAGGCATCACTGGCTTTCCAAAGAGTGCTCTGTTCCACAGAACAAAGCATCTGGCACTGAGACCCAAAGGAAAGCAGGGGAGACTGGGAGCCAAGTCAGGCGTCCTCTTTCCCCTGTGTGACAAAGATGCTGCCCCACTTTCATTGAAAAAGATCAAAGGGCCATATTACTGTTTCTTCTTTTTCTGAAATCGTTTAAATGACAAACTGGACTTGTTTTTTTATTATTAAGTTTTAAGATCACATTATTAAATATTTTGTTGAAATTAAAATTTTACCTATCTTGTCAAAAATGTTTATTTCTATCTTGCACAAATTAAATTGATATTCTGTTTGCGAATATAATTTAAGTGCTAGACATTTAGGTAGATTTCCAGTCTTACCTTTTTAAAATCTGATTAATACAAAATTATGCACAAATATCATTGTTAAACTAAACACAACAGAAGTTAAAATATTCAGATCATTTTTTAATTAAATGATCAGAACAAAAGCATCCTTTTGCTTCTTCCCATGTCACAGGGATTCCCACTTACATATAATACATTAACTAATAGGATTCTAATAAAACATTATTCATATAAAACTAATTTAATTCAAGATTGACTTAAGGCTAAAGAACTTTCAGGTTTTGCCGTTTCTAATACCATGTCATTCAAACATATTTTTTTATTGGCTGATGATCTTGCAGGCCCATTCATTTATTTATTGTATTTGTTATTATAATTCAAATGAACTAGAAACATCCACAATTCTTAAATCTTAAGAATATGCCCTTCAGACCGGAGATCACAAACTCTCATCTTCTTAAACTTAGAAGGTTTAATGGAAAAATCCCAATGACCCTGATTTTAAAATTTCCGATAGATACTAACCCTGTAGGTGAGGATGTTAGCAGCAAACATCTGAAATGATGCTACCTTCATACTTAGATAAAAAATTGTGTCGATCCTGAAGGAAATTGCAGGAAAACGAGGACAGAGTGTCTGTGCTTCTTATTTTGTTGCCATGAGGGCAAACACATTGCATAAGGCACCTTTAATGTTTAATTGAATATGACTGCTATTTAAGGTACCGGATAAAGTAAATTATTTAAAATACAACTCAAATATCTAGTTACGTCCTTAATGATATATTTTGAGACCTGCGGCCACACAGGAGTCTGTGATCCCAGTCTCCTTTGGGCAGTTTCTCACCCCAGGGAGGAATTCTCACGTTGGCTCCGATGCAGCTGGGCTCACAAACTCCCTCTGGCACACCTGCAGGAGCCAGTGAGAGCCCCCCCGCCGCTACTGAGCGAAATGCGGCTCACAAGCAGGCTTTGGTGTCTCCCCTTTTCACGTTTTATGTTTGGTCTCATTTGAATGGCCTTAAAACTGCATATTACAGCCAGTCCTGCTAGAATGAGACTAATCCGTTCGTGACAAACCTTGCATTCACAAAAATCGCACACTAAAATATACATATCCAACTGGAAAAATAGTTAGGGGAACATATGCCAGGTGAAATTAATTAAAATAAAGAAGGTGATACCAGTGGCCAATAATGTAATTATATGACTTTAAGATAAGAAATACTGCTACTGCTACTAATAATAATACATTAATGAATTGTATCATAACCATCTCCTACAGTATGCGGAGGGGCGGCATGCGGCCGGGCGTGCGCGCGGCACAAATGCAAGGGATTACGGTATGCGGAGGGGCGCCATGCGGCCGGGCGTGCGCGCGGCACAAATGCAAGGGATTACGGTATGCGGAGGGGCACAGTCTCTGAAAAGCAAATGTAAGTG
This sequence comes from Cryptomyrus ogoouensis, assembly GCA_025773925.1. Lineage (NCBI taxonomy): Eukaryota > Metazoa > Chordata > Actinopteri > Osteoglossiformes > Mormyridae > Cryptomyrus > Cryptomyrus ogoouensis. The sequence continues at coordinate 5,180,976 of JAOYFF010000039.1, read as the reverse complement.
TATTAACAAAGGTCACTGTGTGCCTTTATGTGATTTGTCAAATATTTTTAGATTTTTAATGCGTTGATGTACAACAACTTTGATTATTCCAGATCTGAAAACTGGTACGGCTGATTCCTTGAAAACAACCAGTTTAAAAGAACTGAATCTTGCATTTAGACTAATTACTTGAATTGGTTAAACTGCAGGTGAATGGCAATCTTATGTGATATAGTGCAAAACTGCCATATGGCCTCTGAGTTGAGTTTATCAGACATCATGTAATTCAATCAGTCCCTGAGCTAATTTAATCAAACATGTTGACTATTGCCTTGAATCCTTGGAGTTGAATCAGTTAGACATGCTGAAACTGAATCAGTCCCTGAGTTGAACTTCTCATAGGCTGTGTAACCATGCACGCTCTGAGCTGAATCAACCAGATACGATGAAATTAGGCAGTCCCTGAGCTACATTAATCAAACATGTTGATTTTGTGGTAGTTTGTAGCCACCCTGTAGTCCCTGAACTGAGATTAAACTGGTTTCATATTGTGTCTGTTTATAGCCATCAGACAAACGTAAATACAGTCCGGCATCATAGTGCAGTATGAACAAGCTTACTTAAACATAAGAGCAGCATAGAAGTAATCAGAACAACACTAAATTAACTGAAGACCACAGTCATTCTAAAACAACCCCTAAATTAAAATAAATTGAAGTCAGATTGAATTCAGTTTGATGTGAAGTCTAAGTAACATTTTCAGAAGCGCACAGAAAGATTTACAAGCATTTACCACAGGCAGTTCCTTACACTATTAATATTTATAGAAATGTGGGGAAAAAAAGAAATTTTCATAAATGACTAATTGAAAATTAAATAATATAACAAAGGTCACATAAAGTTTGATTTTAAAAAAGAGGAAAACATGTTGCTGCATCATTTAAAATTATTGAAAAGTGCCATCCTCCTTATCTTTGTTTGTGGCAGTGTTCCTGGTCGTATTTACCTTTTAATAAAAGTGTACTGTGTACATTTTTATGAAAATGACAGATGGCCCCAAAGAATGCTCTTCATCCTAAGGACAAATTTTGCAGCAGAAAAATATCTGGCTTTTGGCTTCCTAATGTCCATCCATCCATCCATCCATCCAGTTTTTGTTGCCAAAATCTTTCAGGAAACTCCTTTTCCTTGTTCTTTCACTGCCATGTCTTCTTTTTTCGAGCCACATGCGGCGGTTGTGACCGTGTTGATGAGGTCAGAATATGCATAAATCAAAAGTGTAAAACTTTTTAAGTGCTTTTTGACTTAACTGCCTGATGGGCAAAAGCAATAAAACCCTCATTCTAATTATGGATCCAAATCAAAATGAGTCCAAATTCTGTATTTTGTCAGGACATAATCTTTACATTTGTTGGCCCTAGAAATTATGGCCATCAACTTTAAATATTTTGAAGAATTGAATTCAACTGAAAAATTTATGCAAAATATTGCTTTAAAGGGAAGAGGAGGGTAGTCTTATTATTATTATTATTATTATTATTAATAAATTAAATCAAATTTTATTTATCAAATGTATTACAGTACATCATACAGCAGTAGATTTAGACAGTGAAATTAGTTGACTGGAGAAATTGTGACAATAACAACATCTCGTCCAGGGTGAGGTAGGTGACGGTAAAGATTTGTATTGATTGGTTCTATTCAATTTGTTCTGCTGATGTTCTCAACAAAGTGTATATATTGTTTTTCCCAGTAACCCAGGTAACTGAAATATACTGAAAGATATTTTATTAATCTGACCACCCATTAGCTGCCTAACCTTTTAGCTATCCCTAATCCTAACCCTATCCCTAATCCTAACAGTAATCCCTGTTCTGATATAACTCTGGAAAATAAACTTCCTTGCTGTCTGTTAGTTAGTTCCATGTGTTGTCTGAAATGGACAGATTATTATTGCCACAATTTCCGTTAGAACTGAATTGTTTTGCCATTCAGTTTTCTTTAGCACTACTTTGCTACGGCATTTATTGGCTGGCTGTTAATATATGTGCAAATATATCTTTTGTGTGTACTTCCGAAGAGTGGTCTTTATTTCTCCAATTAAGGTGTCAACTTTAATTCAACAATATTGCTTGGAATCCATTTGAGGCAGACCATGCGGTCTGAATGGCTGGAAAAGAATGGACAATAGGCAAAAAGACTACAGAATAGGCAGTTATTGGTCCTAGCAATTTTCTATAAGAAAAATAAAAAACACATCTTCTGAAGATACTACACATGACTCACTTGAGAATATTGTGGAATAATACAACAAAATCAAAAACATACACAATGCAGAAGCCTCTAATGGAAATTTTTTATCTATTATTCAGTCAGTCTGTATATGACAATAGATGTCCTATTTAATGTATCTTTAATAACAGAATATCTATTTCATTTTTTAAACTGTTTTCTTTAGAGCTATTACCAAACTAGTAGATGACATCTTCCTTTATGACACATTTCCAAATATTAACAGCAACCTTCACATCACACCCCCACAGGCTATATTCCATCTTCAGTTCCTAGAATGGTAAATTCAGGTTGGTTCTGAACTATCTAATTAGAGGTCAAGACCACAGAAGCGATTTAGAGATGTGTGGGATTCATTAAAACAGGCCCACAAAGATCTGCCAGTGAGATATCAGTGAAAAGTGGGGTGAAATGGTCTTAAGTTTAATGCTTTAATATTTTCTGTAATTATATTATGAAAGCGAAATTCTACTTAAAATTGATGTTTTGACTTTAAAGTATCTGGCCTCCAGGGTTGAGGGAACATTACATAACAGGTTTAACATGGCAAAGACATCTTTATAATGAAACAATGTACCCCTGATATCACTGGGCGCCTGGATCTGTATTGTATTATAAACTGACTATGGGAAGCGAGATGCTCCTGGGTGGCTCAGTGGCCCCCACATGCGATCAGCCCCGACCATGCCCACCTTCCCCAAAACAGCCAGCCCTCACGCATCGCCTTCCCTGAGGGACTAACAGCTGCCAAGCATCACCAGTAATCAGACTCTGAATATAAGCCTAGCTCTTCCCTTAAGTACTAAATGGCTGCACTTACTGAGTGCGTCTTATGACCACTAGAGCCCTTTCTTGTATGGTCTGTTCCTGACCTCCCGGACTTCGGATTCGTGCCTGAGGGTTTCCTGGTTTCAGGTGCCTCGCCGAACGCCTGAACCTGCATTCTCCCCTCTGGATCATGTCTTCTGATTGTTTTGCTTACCTGCCTCAAAGGTCTTCACCTGCCTGTTTCTGACTTGAATTTGAGCTTCTGAATTAAACATCCACACTTCCTGCGCTTTGATCCTCTTTGTCTACGGGGAAATACAGTGGTACCTCAGAACTTAATCTGTTCAGAACTCCGGATTGAATCCTAAAAAGTTTGAATTCTGATTGAATTTTCCCCATAAGAAATAATGGAAAACCAATTAATTGGTTCCTGGCCCCAAAAAATTACACCTAAATAT
>JAOYFF010000039.1:5150213-5167791 GCA_025773925.1 Cryptomyrus ogoouensis | reverse complement strand
AACTAATGCTGAAGTAACTATTCGGTTGAACAGCATCCAAACCTGTTAGAATCTTATAGACCTGGATCATGTCCCCCTCAGTCTCCTTTCCTTGAGGCTGAACAGATTTAGCTCAACTAACCGAATGTGTCAATTATAAAAGAGGTCTAACAATTTGCACTTTGAAATATGAGTTTTCAAAGAGGAATAGTCCATCACTAAAATTTCAAGTACTGTATATCAGTCACCAATCAAATGTCTTGGTCCCACCTCCTCTAGTTGCTTGGTCCCACCTCCTCTGCAATATGATTGGTTATCTCTCTGAAACAATCATTTTCTGTCCTGCCCATGGAACATTTTTGTGTAAGTAAAACACCCACAAGTTACCAAACATGGACAAGCATACATGAAGAACTGTGTCTGCAAGTTGAAGCTTAACAGTGATACACCTGTCCTACCCGCAAAGGGCCGGTGTGTATGCAGGTCTTTGGGGTAACCTTTAGGTCAGCTGTTCAAACCCAGGTGTGAGGACTCCTCAGCCAATCAGTCCTCTAATTAGTAATCTAATTAGGGAGCCGCAGCAAAAACCCGCATATATACCGGCCCTTTGCGGATAAGATTGGCCACCCCTGAAGTACAGCATTAAGAATTACAACAGACCTGACTCAGCGCTCCTATGATCAACAAAAAATGCTTCATACAGGTGGATCTTATGATAGGGCTGCTGTTCAGAAATCGCTTGTATCCAAGGTCAATGCATAAACATCAGGCTTAACTTTAATCTTAAACAAAGCTTTCCTAACTTTGTAAGACATAATGTGTGTGTATATATATATATATATACATATATATATATATATATACACACACACACACACACACATATGGTGTATAGAGATGGAAGGGTCACACTATGGTGCGTCTTCAGATGTTTGATCAAATTGCTTGTGTTAAATGACGTGCTGTCCCTTCCTTCTCTTGACACTTTAGCAGAACAGAGGTTACAATCTGCTTTACTTCTGTCATCATCCCTTATCTTAAAATACATCCAAACCGCCGACATCCTCTGGCAACTCGCCAGTTTGCCAGTGCCAGTGTTCTGTGCAGTTACACTTCCCAAATTATTCTGGTTGATACATCTCTCGCTAGATGCCGAAATCTGATTGGGCAGCACAAAAAAATGCAGTGGCTTTGAATTTTATTGTAGTGTTGCAATGAAATGGTATTGAGTATGAGTTTTAGCATATGAGCGTAGTATCAGCCCGATACTGGTATCGGTATTGGTGCATCCCTATAAATAAGTATAGCCTCTTGTTCCCATGTTTTGGGCTTGAATTTGTAGTTTTTGGTTCCTGTTCCTGATTTCCCCTGTTGGCCTGGAGCCTCCCACCCATCCAGTCAGCACCCCAAAATGTCATTGGTTGCCTCTTTCATTGCAGTGCATTGTCTAATGATCTCAGTGATCATTGAGCAGAAGACCTGGAATTATGAATGGATGGCCCAGTCAGAGCTGTTTTCTTTTGGACCCGTCGTTACAAAGCAATGTCTGTATTTTCCATGACTCTAACGCTCCATCAAATTCTGATCCAGGAAGCAACACGATCAAATAAGCAGGTAATTAGTATTCTGTAACAAAAAGTGTACATCCATTCTGGGTCTCTCACTGGGGCATAAGGGCTTTGATGCCTTCCTGGCATGCAAGCGAAGCCAAGCTGAGCAGAGAGGAAAGAATTTCCTGGAAAGGTCAATGACAGAGATAGCAGACGGTCACCAGACTGAATGCAATGCTTTGATTACAGGAAGTCAAACTTGGCCACATTTCCAGTGTGGGTCAGGCCAAGCTTGCTGAAGTCGAGAGACTTGAGAGTTAGTCCTCTCTTCCTTGGTCTTAAAAGTCCCAGATGCTCTCATTAAACATGGAGGGATATGGAGAAGGATAAGAGAGGTAGTGGCCCCCCAAGCTCCTTGCACACCAATAATATTGAGGGGGAAAAAGCAGCGTTAACCTTGACTTCCTGCCCACTTTCCAGCATGTGCCATGTGTATGTTTTTAGCTGGTGCTTCACTAAGCTGATCTAAAGCTTCGAGCATAAAGCAGAAGCAGACATTGAGTTATGCTTTGAAGTTACAGATCATTGTTGATCCTAAAATCACTTGCCATTTTCATTCATTCATTCATTCATTTTCTACTCATCCTACTTATGTTATCTGATTTTAAGACCTGTGCAATTAGATTGTATACATCTAACAGGAAGTACAAGTAACTATATATCAAAGAAATTACATTATGCAAAGAAATTACATAAATACTACATAACTGAAGTACTCAGCTTCAAGGTCTTCTTCACACCCCTTTAATGTTTAGATTATAAATGTGTCCAAAATATTAAGGTCTAAATCTCTAAATACTACATTACAGGCAAATGTTTCAATCTTCACACCTGGCATTCATTTTAAATTAGATAAAGGAGCACATACATTTCCATAGTAGGTTTCAAACCAAAGCTGTAGATGTACTGCTTTAGGTCCACAGACACCCACACACACAATCTCAATTCACTCACAAAATTAATACCAAAATTGAATATGCCTGTGATTTGTACATAATGTTCAATGTAAAGGAATAATCATAGTGCATTTGCACTGAAAGATTTAATGATAGATAGATAGATAGATAGATAGATAGATAGATAGATAGATGTTAGTTGTTGACAGGTCAAATTATTAACATTTATCATTTTGTGTTTTACTTTAAAATTAAATAACATTAGAGGAATAGTACATCACAAACCAATTTATGTTTCAGCTAAATTAAATTGGGGTTTGGGAATCTACAAGTGCTTATTTAAGATTAAATTCAGTATTTAAATTTAAACATTGTAAATTAGCATCATTTCCCATATGTTAATGCAATATAATCATTAATGCCTTTACAGCAGATTAATAGACCATCGTCAAATCAGATTTTGTCACCCTGAGACAGCCTGCTTCATTTGACCCATATAATAATACAACCTTGTCCTTCAGGCTCAGTCTGAGTGTCTGTGTTATATTTTAAAATTTTAGGATAGGGATTTTATATATGATTTATATGTGGTCATTTTACTATTATTATTATTATTACAGCAAAAGATCTAAAACATCCATCCATCATCTGTAACTGCTTGTCCTGGTCAGGGCTTATCCTGGAGTCTATGGGTGCAAGGCGGGGAACAAGCCAGGATGGGGCACCGACCCATTCCAGATCACTCTCACTCACACACCTCATGGGTGATTTCCCCAGTTAACCTCAGCATGTTTTTGGACTCTGTGTGTGTGGGGGGGGGACTGGAGTACCCAGAGGAAGCTCCACAATGACACGGAGGGAGAACACATAAACTCCACACCCATCGAGCCACGGTGGAGACTTGAACCCTGGTCCCAGAGGTGTGAGGCGACCACGCTCACTACTACAGCATCATGCCTCCCTCAGCTAAAGCATAATAAATATATATATTCAAGACAAAACCAAAGAACTTCTGCAATATTTAAGATCTGTCTGTGGCTGATTGGGCAGGATGGAGCACTCCAAATATTTATAGTGGCTTAACTGGGCCCGCTAACAGGGAATTCTTTTGTGATGTGTGAGTTGTAAGTGTATCAATGGAATGATAGCGATGGAATGCAGAGCATCCTCAGATCAACACAAAGGGTCGACTGGAGTGCAGCCTATGAGTGCTGCAGTCTCAGGCTTCCAGCGACCTGCCATGTCAGTCAGGAAGAATATTCCCCTCCACAGAGCAGGGGTAGCTCATTAACAGCTGCTGTGCCATGTGTAAGATGGCATAAAACATAAGAATAGCATATTAAAGACCATACTTGGGAAAACTTGAGGACAAAACAGTAACTGATTGTGATTGTTTTTTTGCTCGGTAGATGTAATTCTGCTATGAATCTGACCGAATTATTCGCAAAAAAATAAAAATTGTTATATAGGAACAAGTCTGCAGCAAAATTTTCAGTCAGCTTTGTTAGTGTTGTTTGCAGCAAGAATGCAAATGATTGCATCATGTATTGTTGCTTCATTTTTTGCAGGGAAATGACCTTCATTCTTCATTAACTCTCCCCCAATAAAAAATAAAACTGTTCTATTTACCTCTTACTCTCATAAGAGGTTGATGAGGGGTGCCTGGATTCCGAGTTAATCAGCTATCCAGAGTATGAATCCAATGATGTCATATCATTTTGTGCCATTTAATGGAAAATAGGACAAAAACAGGTAGGGCCCTATTTAGCATCCGGCGCAAGGCGGCACCAGGCGTGACGCAAGTGTCTGCTCATGATATCTATGGTCTGTGCTAGCATGAGCCCGACGCAGCACCCTTCTGGGCGCCCGCCAGTGTATTGGTAAAGCCAAGTGCATCATGAGCACATTGTTAACTTGAGGCAGTGGAAAGCAAATGCGCTTTTGACCAACAAAAACCTGGTATGAAGTCAATGGCGCAGTGTTTTAGTGTTATTTAAGGGGCACGTTGTCAAGATAGTAACACTGCTTGTCACACACAGGGATATGCAGCAACGCACCATCATGCAAGAGATTAAAAAGATTACAATGCAAAACATCATGGGTAGATAAAAAAATTTAAGAAATGTATGTCATAATGGTCAATTCAAATTATGAATTCATACATCATTGCTTAGTCTCAGGATCTTCAACCAGCGAACCTGCATGACATTTACGCTCCATTTGCTGTATGGGTTTGTTGCAGGTGTTTAAAGTAAATTAGTTCATTTGTAAAATATTTTGTCCTGCTTCCGCCTGTATCTTTAATCTCATCCTGTGCCGATAAAAAATTTCGCTTGACTATGCTTATTTTCAGGTAAAGAATAACGGCAACCCTGTATGCACTAAGGAGATGTGTCACACCTCGTAGAATTATGGGCTGGAGACGCCATCTTTGAAAGAAAACACTGTTATTTGATTAGCAGTCACCAGTATTGTGAGGAACAGAAAGTCAGTGAAGAAAGGGTTAGGATTAGATTTTCAACTTCAATTTTATGTTCCTCAAACCACTCTGTCACCAGTCTTGCTGTGTGTAGTGGTGCATTGTCCTCCTGATACACGGCACCACCTTTAGGGTACAGATTTTGAACCATTGAACATGGTCCTCCAGAATGGTCCCATAGTCCTTGGCAGTGGCGCACCCATCTAGAACAAGTAGTGTGCCTAGGGAATGCCATGATTTTGCAGCCCAAACCAGCCCACCCCCGTGCTTCACTCTGGCTAAACAACAGTCAAGATTGGCCACCCCTGGTCTAGGAGGTAAGCCTCCTTAAAGTGAAGAGGGCCTCATCAGAGAACAGTACATGCTCACTTTGACCACAGCTCAGGATTTGTGCTGCTGGCACCGCTGAAACCAACATTTGGCATTGGCATGAGCGACCAGAGGCTTGACTATAGCAGCCTGACCATGAATATTGACTGTTTGGAGCTGCCACTGAACAGTTTTGGCGGAAACAGGAGAGTTGCGGTGCGTTTTTAATTCTGCAGTGAGCAGCTATGGTTTCAGGCTTTTTGAGTAGCCGGACGTCCCTTTCAGACGGCTTCCTCTTGCTGCCATAGTAACTCCTGTCGGATGTGGTCTGTCCTTCATGGCGGTATCCTGTCGGTTGTAGTCTGTCCTTCATGGCGATATCCTGTCGGATGTGGTCTGTCCTTCATGGCGGTATCCTGTCGGATGTGGTCTGTCCTTCATGGTGGTATCCTGTCAGATGTGGTCTGTCCTTCATGGTGGTATCCTGTCAGATGGGGTCTGTCCTTCATGGCGGTATCCTGTCGGATGTGGTCTGTCCTTCATGGTGCTATGCCGACATGACTTTGAATACCATGATTCTCGATACACCACAAAGACTTGCTGTCCTGATGCACCAGCAAGAAGGGCATCAACAATTTGTCCTCTTTTGAACTCTATGTCTCCCATTGTAGACCAAATGACTCAACAAGCCTTCTGGAACTAATTAAGTTTGTGTTCCAAGGTACCACTATAATTTGGAAAAAAAAAAAACAAAAACATTTTTACCACTTCTTTAATGACATTACCTTTCTTCAAGCAAAATATTTTAAATGACCTTTTCAAATAAAAATGGCACTGCAAGTGTCCGGTTAAACTGATTATTCATATGATTATTTTTGGGGTACTATATTTACATACAGCTTTTTGGTCACGTCTTACAGACGGCAAATTTAACGTCTTCATCCTAGTGTAAAGAACCTTCAAACAACAGACATGTTTCTTGTAAGTGTTTTACATGCACCAATAGTGGGGGGGGTGGGGTTGAGGGGTGGGGGACACGGCTGTTGATAGAGACTGATTTGGGAGAAGGAGTGGAAGATATGGCCAGAATGTCATGATACTTTTGGTAATAATTATGATCCACAAAATAGACCAGTATTTTACTGGAATGTATGTAGTAATGTTAATTAATCATTTAAAAAGAGTGGTTGTGTTGCCACCTGTTGTATTAACAGTATTAAAGTTTGCAAAACACAATAGATTGGTCCACATTGGATTTTTCAAATACAAACCATATCCACACAATCAAAATCAAAACAGAACCTCTTTCTCACCAGCCATGCTACACACTCTGTTTGACAGGTTAGCCAATCAGTCGATGGCCTGCGTGATGTTTATCATACGACAAGTACAATATTCTTAGCAGTCCAATAGTATATAAAGTTTTTTGTTAGTTTTTTCAACATGTTAGCTAATTGGTTAAAAAAGATCAATTAAGTTTTTAATTCAACATCTACTGCCTACATTTAGAGACTGACATATAATTGACAACTGTGTGGACAGAACTGCTGTCCTGTCATTGTAATGATAGTGATAAGTAATGCACTGGGTATTCATTGGAAGCTCAGCTTAGATGCACATATGCCTAGTCAACTCCTTGACAGCACATATGTTCGCTATGGATTAGACTCAAAGCTTAAAATTTGGATTGTGTAAGTTAGTGTTTTGCCATTTTGTCCATTTTGTTCCCCCTGGAGGACGGGCTCCCCCTTTGGGTCTGGTTAGGGTTAGGGCTTCCTCTGCTGCCCCCTGGAGGACGGGCTCCTCCTTTGGGTCTGGTTAGGGTTAAGGCTTCCTCTGCTGCCCCCTGCAGGATGGGCTCCCCCTTTGGGTCTGGTTCCTCCCAAGGTTTCTTCCTTCTAGGGAGTTTTTCCTTGTCACTGTTACCTCTGGCTTGCTTACTGGGGGCTTTGGGCAGGATAATGTAAACCACTTTGAGACAATGCAATGTTGTGAAAATGTGCTATGCAAAAAAAAAAAGTGGACTCAACCAAATAAAATTTTGTTAAAGAAAAAACAAAACATTTTAATCCTTTTTCCGGCTCCCACATTTGCATTCTATAGCTGCAGGAATGCAGACCTCTACTTTGGTGGAATCCTGCTTTTGCCAGAGATCTTCTGCTTGTGCACTTTCACTTTGCACATGAACAGATCTGCCGAGAAGTGATCTTTTCCCCTTGGCAAATCCGCCATTATAATAGCAATTATAATGCTATTATAATGCCGGTGCTGTAACTATTTTTCCACCGTTAAACTAGCAAAACTGGGTTAGCCACGTGCTAAAAGAACTTGTGCTGTGTACTTCAGACCGTGTGCTTTATGTTATTAAAATTGGGCCCCTAGCAAACAAGAACGATGGTTGTGAAGTTGTAGTGTAACTCATAAATAAATTGTTTAAATAAATCACAGTGGGGTCAGTTTTCCCACGCACTTAAGGTTTTGCCTTAAGCATTTTCTCCCATCGACTTAAGTGTGGGGTTGAAGTGCACTTAGGCTAGATACACACTTTGGGCTTATAAACAGCAAAATAGGGGCATTTCGCATGTAAATGGCCCTTAAGCACATTCTGCCACTGACTTAAGTGCACTTAATTGCATTTTTCACTATCTGCTCTGGGGGGGCTATATTAAGTTACACGCCTCTACATGGCCAAATGCGATATTGCAGTTTTCAGGAACCCGAACCTGTAACAAAACAAAACTTTCTCACCCATATCATACATTTACAAATAAATGTTACAATCCAAATGTGAAAAATTCATATAATTATATAAGAATTATATAACATAGCACCATATAGAAATATATGTATAAGTATATACAAAGTATATTACCATTAGGCAGGAACACACCTAGCAGACAAATCAATTAGGCTAAATGATCGATTACAAAACAGTTCATCCACATAAAATTGTAAAAAGAGGTTAAAGGGAAGCAGTGTGTCCTGGCCGGGCAAAGCCACAGTGTATGTACCCGCACTCCTGCGAGAGTGAGACAGACCTCGTCTTGACACTGAATGTAACGCATGTTTGACTACTCCATTTCGAATTCCTGTTTGTCCCATATTTTCGTACACATACATAGACTTCATACATACACTAGGTCAGGTGCCCCCAATGGAACTACCTGACCAGGACACTCGCCTAATTGGTGACCATTCTATGCTTAATGGGATAGATGTCCAGGTTTGTAGTCAGTGGAATAACACATTGCAGACAATGCTGTACCTTATAAGCATGTTTCGACAATGCAGTTGAGTGCATTATTATTTTATCAGCCATTCATTATAAACTTTCCCACCGTGCTCACTAATGACACTAACATTTATACTATATCTATTACTTAGGTATATTTGCTTCTTTACATAATTGTTCTGAATGAAGAGGGACAAAAGCCAAAGTATATAAATTTGTTCTTCAACATGACTTTTTTTGTTTGATGAATGAATTATTCTTCTTGCTCAGCCGCACCTCCTTCTTCAGGTTAAGTGCGGTGGGTGTGTCCACGCTGATGAGGGCAGAAAACGGTGAACTTAAAAGCGCGTAACTTTCTAAGCACTTTTTTAACTTAAGTGCTTGATGGGAGAATCCTGTAACTGCACACGTAGGATCGGCCCGGCAAATCACAGTAACAAGTTAATATGCAATTATAATCTTTAATTCTAACTATCATTTCTTAATGGAAACTATAAAAGGAAAGAAGTTGCTACAAATCATTTATACAAAAACAGTGTTTCAGGTTGAGGACCAAGACCGGTGGTTCATGATTAAAGTCCAGTCATACTTCACAGTCCGTATAAGCTGCCGAGGAAAGACGGTATGCAAGTCCAGCTTTAACCATCAGTAAAATACTAAATAAGTCAGATTTTACCCATAAGGCAGCTGAATTCCAGGAGGTATGTAAAGCTAAATACACACACACACACACACACACACACAAAGACTGACCTTTGGCCTTGCCAGTAGGCAATTTCAAACTAGTGGCTGGTTAATGGTCTTCGCAATGCACATTAGAGTATTTTCAAAATAAAGACAATGGTTTAGGTTGTATATCAGAAAAATGTTTCACAGTTGTAGACTGGAGTGGTATTTCATTTTTCATATCATACAGACATTACATTATCGGCCTCCTCATCTATGCTCTTAAAAACATATAATGCACGCCTGTCGTGCATTAACCCTTACATATCATGCTGAAAGAAACTTCCAAAAGGATGAAGACGGATTCAGTTTGAATCGGGTCATCTCTCTACATGGAGTCAAACACAGATATGGTATGACACGGAAAGAGACCACATGTGGCTTCCTTAACCTGCCAGTATTTTGCATTTAGAAAAATGAGAAACAACATGCATTGTGTGGTTTATAGTATTGCTGCTTCTTTGTGTACATGTATAACAAAAATCTCTCCTTAGAATGAATATTTTTGAAAGAAATAATTTGCATGGAATATTCATGAGTTTGGCAGGACTAGGAAATGTCATTTGCCAGGGGTAATCTTTTGTTGCCAAGTTAATCACGGCACAAAGATAATACTTAGTACTGACGGACACATTTTAAAATGTCACATGTTAATTGATAGTAATACCCTTAAAAATAAGCCAGAACAACTGTGATGAGATGCAGAATTCGGTCAATGAGGAGAATGAATTTGGTTTTGCAGAGCATGTGTGCTGTTGGCTCTTTGAGTCAGAAAGACGAATATGGACGTTGATGCAGTGGTGGAGTCACTGGTGCTGCACCATTGGCTGACCTGCACATCCAGAGATCCAATAGCATAAACTGACAGTTATTCAGTAACCAATGAGCATGAACATCGGCTTATTAGCAACTGGTATTATAACTCATCATGAAGTAAAATCCAAGGATGGCTTCAATTGCACCCTGTAGCTCCTTTTACTAAGTGATAAGAAACAGAAGGTGCTGCAGGAGTAATATATCGTATCTGGCAGAGACTGATTTCATGGTCACTGAGTGGCCAGCAATGCAAAGAACAGATAAACTAAGTGCAAGAGTGCCTGAAATAACAGAGCAGCTGTCAATGGGGTATATTTCTGTCACAGAAGAACAAGAGCAACCAGGAATTTAAAAAAATTAGAATTTAGAAAAACAGATTTTCCTGAATCCCATCCAATTTTTAAATAACAAGAAAATTATTTTGGGAAATGACTGAATCTAAGTGGTGCTGTTTGTGCTATTAAGTACAGGAAGTCCTGGGTGTTAATGGCATGTTGCTTTAGCCTGCTGTAGGACTGGAGAGTCTGGAGGGATCTCGATTATGTCAGTTATACTGAGAGCAACGTGAGGGGAGTTGTTCCGGCAGGAACTGGCCATGTGTGTCTTTCTCCATGGAGGACGACGTCTACTTGTGCAGGCTGGATCAAGCAAGCAGTATAGCACTAACATCACTGCACAGACAAGGCACAAGGCAGCACCCAAAACTTGAATTAAAGTGGCCTGCGATTTGGCATTTCCACGGCTGATTAAGAAGCACTGTATTGTATCTCAGCAGTGCATTGTGGGAGATGGGCGACTGCTGTAATATAGTGTCACAAATCAGATCACGCTGGACTGCAGCCAAGGCTGTCTACTGGGTGGATGTGGACAATCACTGTCCTGATTAAAGTATAGATGGTGTTTTCATGTCATTCTGCAGTTCCAATAGCTTCCATTATCACAAGGTGTTTGCTCACTGGCATATGGTGCCCAGACTGAAACGGGCAGTACCCAGGGAGTAAAGTGGTGACAGATGGCGCTTGGGTGGTGGGCTGGCAGAATAGGCCAGCAGGGGCATGAGAAAGCTGGCCCCGCTGTCGCAAAATCTCAAACTTTGATCAGGCTACAGAGGAAATTGGGTCCTCGACAGCTTTATAGACAGCAGATTGCAGAAGAGGTGTGTAAGACTATAGAATGACTTGTATCCTTCCATATCTCCTCATTATATGAATACATTATTATAGAGATCATTCTCTGTCACACACACACATAACCGAGCTTCCTAGAGTAAAAGAACTTAGGGGATTTCTTCTTTTCTTTCTCCAGTCTTTAATTTGTTTTCCACAAAGTCCTACATTGTGAGCTCCTTATTGGGCTCTGAATGGGCCTGATCTAATTCCATCTGTGTTTGACGTGACTATTATACACGTTCTCCAGACAGTGCGATGAGCTCATTTTTAATTTGGATTATTCAAACAGTATGATATGCTGGTATACTCAATCATTATTGCATTTTTTAGGTCTATTTTTATCCCCCATAAGATGTTCTTGAGAAACATGTTTTGTTGTTAAAGGAATACAAAATAAGACACATGTTTTATCCGATTTGGAGAGGTTTCAGAAAATGGTGGTTTACACAAGGCAGAAACATATTAAGCAAAAGAAAATACAATTTTTAAGTGTCAGTCAAATAAATATACTGTAAGCAGTTACACTATAGCACAAGTGATTTTTATGTCCTAAAGTGAATACACATAATAATATGCAACAATGGAATGGAGACTTTAAATAGTGAAAAGAAATTAAACAAGGTATTTAGGATAAAGTGTTGATAATTACATGCACATAGAGACACACATGCACATGAACGATGATTAGATGTTTGACAATGGTTACAGGCATCACCTATTTTCTGAGTTACAGGAATTAAAAATAAAATATCAATGGTTTAAAAGATAGGGACATATTACGTATTACACATAATTATGGATGAAGATAAGATCATAAAATGTACAATTAATGTTAATTACAGTTCATTGTTGTTGGAAAATCTTGTGATTTGACAGTATTGTTTCTTCAGGCACTGTTTAGTTGTTTTCAAGAAAGAGGCTATAGCAATACCTGACAAAACGGCTCGACAAACAGCAAACTAGACTGAGATCCTTTTTTTGTAAAGAGGACAGGACCTCGGAAGACAAGGTTTATTCAGTAATAGATGTTCATACCAAGAATAATGTTGAAAAAACACCAGAGACTTTTGAGATTTCTGCAGGAGCTGCTAGCGTCTGCTCAGACCTCAGAGGATCTCTCATAAAAAAAGACTCTTGCCTGTCAGAAAGATATTTGTTTCCTTTACAGATTTTTTTCCCTTTGTATTTTCTCAAGACTGTTTACTTCAGCCGTGCCACCTCATAGACTGTCAGCCTAAGCCTCTTACTGTTGCTCTCCTGATTTTTGACACCTGTCAGCATTTCCATAAGCAGATCAAAAGACAGTAAACTAAAAATTAATCTTGAATATGTTTACAGCATGAACAGGGAATCTGATTTACTGTTCCTTTGATTTGACAAAAGAAGCGTGGCAAATCACATGCGTTTTCAAGTAGCCATTTATAGTTTAGATGATCAAATAGAGAAGAGGTGGAGAAAAAAGGGGTTTTGAAATCAATTAGGAGAAGTGTGGCCCTGGTGATTTTGAACACTAATGAGGTGTGGAGAGAGAGCTCAGGGCAGTTGAGAAGAAGCAAGCCATTGGGAATCCATCAGAGGGAAAAATTTGGGACTGACAATTAAAAAGCCTGGATGTGGCTGGGGAGCAGCTGGCGCTGATTGGGTTTCCGTGAGCGATCCAGCTTTTGTGAAATATGTTGCTTTTGCATTCAAGAAATTCTACAGTAAAACTAAAAGACATTGGGAAAAAAAATCACTTTATCAGTTTTGTTTTCTGCTGTTTTCCCATAATTAAACAATTCACCACCTCTATGTTAGATACGATCAGAAGATCTTTTCACTACATTCCTACCAAAATTATTTTACTACCAATGGAACAGATGGAAATACAAAGCAAATATGGAAGGAATTCATGATATTCCAATAATTTCCAGTACTAATGTGCTTTTAAAATGTCACATCTAATACTTTGTACATTTTATTCTGATTGTATAAAAGGATTAATCTTCTTTTGGAAAGTGTAATAATAATAATAATACAAAAGAGAATAAACAAATTCATTTTAAGCAGTTTAAAATGTTCAGGGGTTGACCAGAACCTTATCAGCTAGATTAAGGGGCTTTTAATTCTATCAATGCCACATTGGTTAGCAAGTCTAAATTATAATCAGATCTTTCAGTTTATAATGAAAATATGATTGCATTTTGCCTGCCATCTGTTTCTGTGTGCACATGTAAATCTCATAAATTGAATAAATAAATTACCAGACAGGATTCTGTAAGATATAATATGAGGTAGCCTGCTAGACCATATGTCAAATTAACTTGAAAATGAATAAAAAAGTACATACATACACACACATCCATTCTACATTACAGAAACAGAACGGCATGATTTCTGTGCTTGAAGTCAGTTACATCAACATTATCCAATCATAGGCAACTACAGTACAACTGACACTCAGTTCATTTTTATTTGTTGACAAAAGTGTCAGTAAATCTTCATTCTTAGTTTTTTGCATCATAATTTAATTTTATTTTCATCTTGTTTTCATCAATTAAAAAAACTTTGTTGACATAAAATTTTTGTCATAGTTTTCATGAACACATCTGACACTGCTTGAAAGTCATGTTCTGTGAAATGCAGCCTTAACGGAAAGGGCATGTTTTCAATGGCCAGTAGGGAATTCTTGATTTATGGGTCTCATAATTTAGTTGAAATTATTAGACTTAACCAAAATGTGAACTTTCTGACTTGATTTGCCTACTAAAGACAGACTGTATTGGTAGGCAATAAGTTCTGTTTAATACTTCTCATACAGAAAAATCTTGTGTATACATTTTTGTATTTTCTTTGAGGAACTCCCTCTGTAAACAGAAGACATCTATTCTACCCTAAATCATATGTTACAATATCTAAATTCACCAGGACTGTACATCTTGGAGGACATAGACAATATGCATCTCCAAAAATAAAAAAACAGTAATCAACATCTGCATTGCAAAAAATAAATATGTAGAAACTTGATTTCTGTAAATTGTCTGTGAACACTGACTCTGAAAACAGCATCTCTGTGATTATATTTATATTTATCAATAAAGAGCATGGAGCCTATGCCAGACTGCACAGGTCACAAGGTGGAGAAGCCCCCCCACACATGAGAGACCCGCCAATCACAGGGGTGCACACATGTCGGGCAAACATATCTTTATGGGGCCCGCTCATTCATTTCTATGGGAAAAATGCTAACGCTAACTATGACAACCTTAACCCCTACCCTGCCCTAACCATAACCATAAGTAATCAAGCAAAGTACAAGAGTTTTTGCATTTTTATTTTTTTCATTGCAGTCAGATTTTTTTATTAAACTGAGTTTTTCAGAAATTCAGTTTCATGATCTGTTGAAAAGTACACTTGGTCTTTTCAGGAAGTACTGCCAGATAGGCGTTATTATACTATCTATATGGCATTTCAGTAAGTAATGCAAGTACTGCCTGCAATAGATTTCTGTCAACATATCATGATGATCTTAAAAGAAACTTTAAAAACATAAATTTGCTGCCAAAATAAACCTACTGAATAATGAGAGTCCATTCTCATCCTTAAATTCTCTTAATAGATGCCATTTATATGCACTCTAATTAAGCAGCTGTTGAAACAGCTCCTAAACTCAATAATCTTGAAACAGCCCAGGGTCCTCTGACACCTGAAATAGTCCTGGGGCCTCCTAGCCCTGCAATAGGTCAGGGGCCCCTGACACCTGAAATAGCCCTGGGACCTCTGACACAGGCCTCAGATACCTGAAATAGCCCTGATGTCTCCAACACCTGAAATAGCCCAGGGCCCTCTAACACCTGAAACAGCCCAGGGGCCTCTGACCACATTAATGTGTCTCTGTAGATGATTTGCAAAGAAAATAGTGAAAATACTAAATACCAATTTTAACGTTAGTGCCTATGTGAAAACCAGAGGTAAGCTTACCTAAAGCCAGCACCTGGCAGCCGCTTGATGGCACAGTTACGTTGAGCATATCGTTGGCGGCAGTGTCTGGATAGAGAGCTCTCTGCACATCATGCTCGCTGTCAGTCTGGTCACTTTCTTCATGACCGCTGTCTTTAAGGCTGTTACCTTCCATGTCCTTGAATGTCGATGTGCTGCAGAGTGACAGGGGGAAGCTAATTTACCATAATGGTGAATCCTCGTGTTCCTCCATCTCATGCATATTCAGTGGTGTTTCTTTCCTATAAGCAGACTGCATTTCATCATTTCATTGTATGTGGGGATCAATAAACTATTAAGGACAGTGACTGCACTACACCAGGGCATCAGCAGGTCATGGTTATTTTAAAATATTTTATGGTGTTTTGGACTGAAGCAACATAATTACATTGTTTGAGGGGAGCAACCGTAAGATAGGTATGGCATGGAGGATATTTAGATGGCTAGATAAAGAGACAGACAGGCAGACAGATAGATATAATTAAGCAGTATTGATGTTTAGAGATACCATTGGTACTCAATAAATTTAGCAGGAAATATTAAAGAAAATTAAAGAAATAAAAGAAAATATGAGGATTTTACATTGGAAACCCACCTTTTAATGAGATGTGCTCTACTGTTTACATAGCTGGAGTCGATCGAATAATTTTCTGTCTGTAAAACAGCAATACGACATGTTAATTATCATTCATCTTAATCGCACATGTAATCACAAATAGTAATCACTGAAAAGATACCAAAGACAAATCCTACTCATGAGCAGGACAAACCAAACATATTTTTATTAAAATTTTCCCATTTAGTCTTTTGAAACAACTACAATATTTATATTACAAAACACTTCTTGTAAAATATCTAATTATGTTTTTCTTTGACTGTTTCTGAAAAGATTAATTCAACCACAATATTAATGTCTACAATTGCTGTATTAGCACCAAAAATGAATAGGATTTCCCCTAGACCAGCTGCACTCAGTAGTCACTCTATTAGGTGCCCCTATGTAATACATTAACCACTCCGACGGCTGACAAGAAAGGCACTGAGACATCCATTTCTGCACAACTGAGCTGTTATTTTTGCAATTGTGGCATTCCTGTTCGCTTATACAAGTCCTCCTCTGACTTCTCTCATTAGCAAGGTGTTTCCAGCAATAAACCTGCTGCTGACTGGATGCTTTTTCGTTTGTTATCATTCTCTATAAACTCTAAATGCTGAAAAATGTGAAAATCCCAGGTGGGCGGCTGTTTCCGAGATCTCTGTACCACCAAGCCTTGCCCCAAAAAAGACACCACTTTTAAAATGACTTAACTCATGTGTGTTTGTAATACTTAGCCACACAGACAATGAACCTCTCAACGCACCTGTCTGTCTGTCTGTCTGTCTGTCTGTCCGTCCTTTCATAGAATGTCCCCATGTCAGTTTACCATTCTTTACTCTGAGCAACCCCTATTTACCATGTTTGGTCTATCTCTGAAATTTCTTGCCGAGGTTGGCAGCACAGGGTTCCAGCTGTGATACTTTCTGATACTCTGAATATGTGTATATGGACCCATATTTCCCTATTATATTAACACCATTCAGGGCACTATCAGTGTCCACAGAAGCATCAAGCCATTTCAAATCACAAGGCGTTTTAAAATCTACAAATATTTCCAAACTGCATCCCATTCCGGTATGTCCCTCTGCATGAGCTCGTAGGTTTTAAGTTTCTTTGATCTTCACCTTCCATTCAACAGGAACCAAAGCACACAATGACAAGCATCTGTGGTTACGGAAGTCAAACCATCACCTTCACGTCTTTTTCTTGATGTGTTTTGACATTTTCACAAGACATCATATGGTTTTTGTATTCAATTGACAATGGTAGTTTTGACACAGTATCTTGTAACTCATGTAGCTCAGTCCATCAGAAGTCTTTGAAACATTTTTTTTCCCCACATTGTGGGTTGGATATCCTTGCAGTTTACTGATATAAGATATGAGGTGATAGCCTTTTGGTCGTAGAAAGAATACTAAACATTTCATGTTAGTCCTGAGAAGAAAATGATGACAAAAGCTCTCAGCCACATCGCTTTGTCAAGTGGTTCTGCTCTTGTTCACAATGGAAACATGACTGGCTCCATTGGATAATGGCATACACCAGGAGCAAGGATTTACAATGTATGCTTTTAAAATGGCCTATCACCTTTAAAATGTAAGTATTCCATTCATTTCCCAAAAGCCTATGCAGTTCAGGGTGATAATGAGTATAGGAACCAGAGGGCACTAGGCTTTGGGATACCCTGGGCAAGATACCCTGGAGAGCACACCCTGGGCAAGATACCCTGGAGAGCACACCCTGGGCAAGATACCCTGGAGAGCACACCCTGGGCAAGATACCCTGG
>JAOYFF010000039.1:5138144-5150113 GCA_025773925.1 Cryptomyrus ogoouensis | reverse complement strand
AGAGCATACCCTGGGCAAGATACTCTGAGGAGGATACCCTGGGCAAGATACCCTGGGCAGGATACCCTAAGGAGGATACCCTGGGCAAGATACCCTGGAGAGCATACCCTGGGCAGGGTACTCTGAGGAGGATCCCCTGGGGAATATACCCTGGGCAGGGTACTCTGAGGAGGATACCCTGGGGATATGCACACTATGGACAATCTGGAGTTTCACTTTACCTAACCTCATGTCTTTGAATTGCTGCATGAAACTGTAACACCCAGATGATGGAAAGAACATGCAAACTCCAAACACAGAATGGACGCAGGATTCAAAGCCCCAGTCATGGTGATTGGGTTTCCAAACCACAAATCCATTGTTTTTGCCTGGGTATATATACTAAACTATAATATGCATTATTCAGACATTATAGGCATAACTCTTTCATCATGCTAGAAATCATTGTAAATATGTTTCCTTACATCCTACAAATGAATAGCAGATATGGTGATTTGAAGAGAATCGGCAGACTGGCAAGTCCGTATCTGTTTCTTTAAGCGGTTCCCTGGCTGTATTCTCCCCTGTCACTAAGGTGTTGCTGAATTCCTGCTTTATAGTGGAGTGAGTGGGCCAAGACAACGTTGTCATTATTTGTAACATATTCCAGCTAGAAAACATGGTTTTGTCAGGAATATAGGAATATGTTCGTAACTTGCCAGAACACATTATGTTCATACAGTGCTCCACATGAGCAAAAAACTGAGTCACTTCTTTTCAACTTCCTTCAGTGTGCAGTAGTCTTCTACTCTTTGCATCATTACATTCATAAATGGGCACTGCTTTGTATTATGACAGAATTTTATATAACAGTCCACCAACAATATCTCATTTGTCATTAAAACTTAATGATTACAGGATGCCTATCGCTTCACATGTTCTGTATTATTCTGGCTGATCCTCCTTCTCACTCATGCATCACTGTGTCGAAATGATCATTTACTGTCGGATATGAATTTGCTATATGAGTATCGGCTTACACTTAATGCATGAATGTTGCTGACGGCTACCTCTGTGTACATCCGAAACTGGGGCTTGTTTCAGTACTGGCCATACTGTGCTTTCAGTTCAAGACTGGGTATAAGGGCACATTGTTCAGGGTGACCAGTGTTTCGTAGGTATCTAAGAACCTGAAGTTTAGTAAACGATGTAAGTAAATATCTGTGATTTCTGAGCCATTTGATCGCAGATGGACAGAAGCAGACAGTTAATTGCTGATTGCTGAAGGGGAGACTGTAATCTGAGGGCTCGATAGGAGCCGGGGGGGGGGGGGGGGGGGGGCCACAGCACTGAAACACTCGTGCTGACGGACTCTCATCTGCTGCACATAACTACATTCAGAGGGAAAACTGATCATTTCAGGCAGCTCACCCTGCAATCTGATTTGTCTGCCTTACAGAAGACTGGCTCCATGGTCCTTATGCAGGCGTATCCTTTGTGTTTGCGATTCAAGAAATATGCATATGGACCATTGGTGCACATGTGCGTGTGCATTTACTGAGCATGCATAGGATTTGAGTTTCTTGTCCTCGCAAAACTGTTCAATTTGACAGCGATGCCATATTAATGTACGTTTAACCTATTCAATAAAAATACATGCAAATAACAATGTGAAGAGACAACAAATAAACAAAGATTAGGTGGCTTCATTCAGCTGCTGTTCTGTGGTTAGACAGTGTATCTCCCATCAGAGTAACTTTATATGCACATGCCCTAGTTTAAAACTTCATAACTGAGTAATGGAAAAACTGGGCGAAGACACTGTGATTATACTGGATCCTCGGGTCATAAATAATGCGTATGATGGGTCCTGAAAGCTTCCTGCATCCGGTTCCAGAAAAACCCTGAATAATGCAATGAGATGCGGTTTTGCATATCAAAACAGGCTGAGAAAATAAAAACTTGGTTTTTGCAAAGCATAAATTGGCTTGATTTTCTCTAATCCCCTCGATGTCTAAACCAAAGAGTGCTTACGTCCTATAGGCGGGGGCTCAGGACTCATCGTCTGGATGTTTGGGAAATAAATTTGAGTACCTCATCCCAAATCCCATGGCGTCCGTTTTGTATTACCTGAAGCAGACAGAGAACAATTCCCCAAACAGACACTGAGGTCCTGAGCAAACCCGTAAAATTTAATCTATGCCGGCAGATTACTTGCCTGCTGATTCCCTCAGAAATGATAGCTAAGCTAAAGTTAAAAGGCTAAAGATTTTGCCTCAGCAAAAGTTGCTTTCAAATGCACTTTTCAGCAAAAATGCGAAACTAAAACTGTTATTTTGAAATGAATGTTTATGTGTATGATTATTCAACCCGAACAGCACAAGCAGGTTGCCTATAAACAGCTGCTGAATTTTCAAATTCAGAAAATATAATCTTCACTAAGTCAATGTAAAAATGAAAATGAAATGAAATGCATACTATAATAAAGCACTAGGCAGTACTTAAAAAAAAAGATACCACATGACATGTCACATATTTGCATACAGACTACTCTGAACTTTTTTTCCCTCTCCTTGTACCTGCATTTTAAAGATTTTCTTACTGCAGATTCAACAACATGATATGTCAAACCAGCCAGCAGTGGCAACAACATCATTTTGAAAGCAATTCTTCTTGTCACGCAGTTTTCTTGGGGCTTTCATGAGGATGTGGTATCTTTTTATGGGTCTTTTCTATGAAGATTTGCAAAATCCCATCACTCAGTCTGACGAGAAAGCCATCCTGCATAAGCCAATCTCACCAGAAGATGGAATGAGTTGGGCTTGTTATTGACTTATTTTACTACGATTTAAGAAAGTGCATAAGTCAGCACTAAAGGTTGCATCACTACCAGTCTAGCAAGTATAAGATGCAGGCAGAACATCATCATCTTTCACTAATCCTGACATGGTGTCGATTTGATTAAACAAATTGCATTCACACTGAGTCTTGGCTGGTGAAACATCACAGACATTCTGGTGCAATTACAACACTCATAGCCCACGCCCCTCAGGTAAATTTAAGAGAAAGTTTCAATCTGTTCCTAGAATTGGAAACTTATTTTTACAAATGTTTTTAAGCTTTTGCTAAAATAGGGTAAATAAATTATTTAAGAAATCATGAAAGATATTAAATTAATAAACAATGATCTATCCAACGCCAGCCCAACATCCCTTACAGCATGTCTAGGCTTATTTTCTGTATATGCTGGTAATGCTCTCAGATTAATACTTACTAATTCATATCTGATTTACAGGGCTTAGCATAATTGTTAAAAAAATAACAATATGATCCTGATAAACTTGTTGAAGGGACAGAGGAAATTAAGACATGATTATACAGTATACTAATGTGTCTATGTACTTTTTGCTAGGTAATCTTTTCATTTCCCAAAGGAGCAGATTCTCCATCCTGTGTACCATTCACGAGAGGCCTCTGTGCCCACAATCACACATCACGTCACCGGAGGCTGTCTGACTGCTAGCTATTGTCCATGAAGCTCCGACAGACTGCCATCAGAAATAACACTTAACAAGCAGCTGCTGAGACGAACAAAGCCTTAAATTTGATAGTGTTCTCTCTGTCTTTTCTCTTCACAGAATACTACTGATTTCATGGAAATCCTACATAGAACACAGAGTGTATGTGCTATGTAGTTGCTAATACAGCTTTTGATTTGTAATAGTGCAACTATACTATGTATATATACACATATATCTCCTCACTGGCCAATTTATTAGGAACACTGATATATTTGTCATATGGCATGGTTGTTTGTGGTGTTGGTGATGGTTTGAGTATTTCAGAAACTGCTGATCTCTTCGGATTTTCCTGGGACACTCCCCAGCTTGATGACTTCAACTGTTGCCTCCTGTAATACCAATCGAGCATCACTTAAATGCCACAGATTATTGCTGCTTATCACGTACATCCCTTTATGGCCACTATTTATCTATCTTATGATGTCTACTTCCGCCAGGATAATGCGACACAAAGCAACAGGCATCTCAAACTGTTTTCATGAAGATGACAAAGATGCCAGTGGTCTTCAGTGGCCTCCCCAGAAACCTGATCTGAATACAATAGAACACCTCTTGGATGTGGTGGAACCAGGGTGATTATTGTAAACAAATACTGAGACTAAAACGATAATAAAAGCATTTTGTTAATTTAAAATAAACTAAAAACAGGAGAGACAAAACCTAAACTGAAATGAAGACAAACTACAAAACTAAGTGAAATGAAATTTAAAAAAGGAGCAGTTTTGCTGCTTAAACCCCTAGTGAGTAGAAATGAAAATTTCTGGTTTCT
Organism: Cryptomyrus ogoouensis; assembly: GCA_025773925.1. Classification (NCBI taxonomy): domain Eukaryota; kingdom Metazoa; phylum Chordata; class Actinopteri; order Osteoglossiformes; family Mormyridae; genus Cryptomyrus; species Cryptomyrus ogoouensis. Next base: position 5,145,784 of record JAOYFF010000039.1, on the reverse strand, counting down.
CATTTTTAACGTCTATTTTTTAGTTTAAATCAAGCCTGCATACAGGCTATCAGCCTATACTGGCCTATAAGAAGTCCCTCCTCTAAAAATGAATGGTAAACATAGTGTTTCATATTTCAGAAACTGCTGATCTCCAGGATTTTGCCTGAGAGACACACAATGACGAGCATTTAAAAAAACTGAGAAAATTACATATGTCCTTGTGTTTCAGACGAAGAGATCAGATTAAACCTGGTCAAACTAGTGGCAAATGTGAAAGCACAGTGTGGAACCATTTTGAGTACGGCACAAGCTCTAAGGACAGCACTAAGTTCCCACCACAAACATGTTTATGAAGAGGTTGAGGATTTCGACACCATGTAATAAAAATGCGTGTACGTTCCAGTAAACCACACCCCAGAGGGACATATTGTGATTATTTGTAGGAATCAAACCCCCGACTGTGAGAACAGATCAAGTGATCATGGGTTGTATGATTAAATCTTATTATGTAGCTTAGCTGCTTTAACAATATAGTTTTGTTCATTTGACTTCAGTTTACAGTAACAGCATCAGGAACTCCTGACTGCACAGTATAAGTGATAAGTAATAGACCTATTCAACTTCAAAATGACTAAAAGTGACTATAATGAAAAACAGTACCTTTACATTTAAAGAAATAGTTAGCTAACTGATGTTTGTTTTTCAATCAGTAATTGCCATCCATCGTATTAACAAAAGCAGACACATAACAGTAAATGAAATTCAACCCTGCGCTTTTATATGGAAAGCCTAGTAATTGGAATTACAGTATAGATAGTATTTACAGTAATGTTAACTGACAAGATAGCCAACGTGCGTCTCACAGAGACATTACCTCTGACTTTAGTACAGGTAAGCCCTGAGAATGAAAGCCTGAAAGTCCCCATTATGAGCCAATTAGAGATATTTTACTGTTACTCCTAAAACAAATACTGAAGAGGCATATTTGACGAATGACCTCAGAGTTGTTAGGGTGTAATTAAAGTCTGCCATAACTTGCACGAATAACTGCAAACAAAAAAATTGATTTATGAATGAAAGTATAAATTATAAGACAATTATAAGGTCTATTGCTACTCGTGAAACAAACATTGCAAAAAAAGTCTGATTGCAAAAGTAACCACAGAGAAGTCGCTTCCAGCTGTCAAGTACACAAATATTAGCCATGAAAATTATTTATGGATCACAGGTAAGACCTTGTCAAACACCTGGGAACATGCTTTACTGAGACTGAGTTGGAAATTGGGTACACCCAAAGAAAAAAGACCAAGATGGTTAGGGCTTTTTTAGAAAAACAATCACGATTAATTGCGTACATGGCAACACTAATAAAAAAAGGTTTTACAGTCTGTACATATTCAGTACTGAAATTCCTTTATTTTTTAAAGCGAGATCGGTGCATGAAGTAGGCAGGTACTCACCGGTACTCTGTACCAGCAGCTCTTTGTTTTGTTATTTCAGAGTATTGCCACCTCTCCATGCTGGTAGTATTTGGGTACCAAAATTAACGTTTGCATCCACGCAATCATAGAGACAATAATGCATTACGAATTCAAAATGAACGGTAACATATTCACTTAAAATTACAGCCCCCAGACAATAAATCCTAACAGCATGTGTGTCTAACGGGGCTCTCTGGCCAATACAGACACTCGCAACCTGAACTGGGGACTGGCTGTGTGAGTTGCTGGTTCTCTTACTTGGTTATATGGTCATACGGGAGAGAGACGTGTTAGAAACATACGTTGTTATGGCTGCACCCTAAGTCTCACCCTAATGCTTGTTAGAACTGTGCCGTCATCCATGATATATTTTGTGTTCTCATGTGAGTGCTTCCTTATTTCTAAAATCTAAAACTAAAATTAAAACTAAATTATATTGTTTCATTATATAATTACATAAATTTTAAATTATGATAAAATGACCTTTGGATGCAATCATTTAAACATGGCCAGAATCTCTAACGGATACTTCCAGCACCATGTTGAATCTTTTTTAACAAAGAATGTGGCTATTCTGAGAACAAGAGAATAATCCTACCCAGCATTATAATGGTGTACCTAATAAAGTGACTGTTACTGTATATAAACCTCAATTTTTTATATACAAATATATTTTTATTTTACATTAGTTATATTATCTTTAATTATTCATATTTTCATTACATTATTATTATTATTATTAAAATATAATAATGCCTTTCCACATGCAACGCCCATAACACACTTTTTAGCCATTTAGCTGCACAGAATGACTGTCTCCGATACGCAGCCTTGATCCATTTAGAGAAGTCAGGCTAATCCTGTCTAAAGGGAAGTCTTCAGGATTACTGCTAGTCCTCCAAATTAAACCAAAAAGTCAGCTTTCTCTTTTTGCTCATACAAGCAAGAGCCTCACATGGCCTTCATAAGGGGATTCCAGTCTTTTTTTTTCCTCTACATGGACCAATTTTGAAGATTTAAATGACACCACAGATTAGAATTAGGGACTATGGTGATATCCTTTGTACAAAACGAGAATATACATTTATAAATCCTCAAAGTTTCTTTCTAAGACTTTTGCATTGCCTATATCTAGCCTGCAAAGACAATGCAGTCAGAAAACAGTAATCAGGTAACCATGTCCCTTTGCCCGCCTTAGTCAGTCATCCTCTTTAGATGATATTCTCTGCCTTTCAATCCAACTGCCACAGTCAATCCCAAAGAGACTCCATCCTCCTTGACCACAGGCTTCCATTAACTAGTAGCCAAGACATGATTCCCACCTTTGCATTAGCGTGCAACTTGCATAGTTAAAATGACTAAAGCCACATGAATAAAACGTTTAATAATGATATACTGACAAAACAAAAAGAAGCAGATGCTCTTTATTTAACATGGCTGGAGTCATACTGTTACTACATGTCTGATTCTTTCTATAAACATATAGAAAAGGTTGTCTTAGCTAACAGCAAGGGAGAAGTTCAGACTATGAATGATAAGTAGTAAAAACATGCAGAGGTCATCGTACACAGAAGCAATAGTAAAGTCGTACCGAGCTATGACTCAGAACAGAGAATGCTGTTTATGAGCCAACAATCAGCAGAGAATTTTTCGCTACTGGCAGGCATCGTCTATGTGAGTGAGTAAGCATGAATGAGTCACGGCTGACTTCATGTGTGCTTACTATTAATGCTCCTGTCATCTCGCTTTTGGCTAATGATCCCTCTCCACTTGTTTAGTCAGAACAGCAGAACAGGCTCCACAGTACCTCACTCTACGCGTCCCTGCAGACGTTACATCCACGTCATTACAGCAGCAGAACAAGCAGTCGTCTCCACATATTTTTGTTCACACTGGCACGGTTTTCGCTCCAGTTAAGACTGGATTAGAAACTGCAGACATTTTGGAGAGGAGACAGGAGCAGAATATTCTGGCAGCATTGCCAATGTTATTTATTCGCTCCATATTTTATACTACAAGACAACCCCTTACACATATATACTTTGTACCAAATAAAGACATAAATTCTGCCAAAAGAGACGTTATGAACGTTTTTAAAAATTATAAGAAAACACAAGTAACAGGAAGTAAGAAATAAATATTCCTGCTGGGCACCTTCCCTGTTATACCGTGAAGAAAAGTGTCAAGCTATAGCTGCTATTTTGACAGTAATGGTTAGTTCTTGCATCATTACCATCTCCTTCCGTCCATTTTTTAGCCAATTATTCTCATTTGACAGAGCTGACTTATTTTGAGAATATACTGCACCAGTAACAGTATAGTGATAAATGAGACAACATTAAATAGTATAGTTGTTTTTAAGACGGCTAGAGAAATGAAAAGACATGATTACAATACCAATAGCAAATGCCTATAATGACAGCATTTGTTATTCTGAATTTATTCAAGTACATGTGTAGTTAAAACAGGCAGAGCTGAGAGCCAACTATATCGGAGTGGAGACAAGAAAATGAGATAAAGTGTGGGAGTCTAGGTTAGGATGCAGAAACGGAAGCAGCAGGTCAAACCAGACTTGGTAAAATGATAAATATCTCCCTTACCCAGGCCTTAATACACAACTCTGTTAATTTCCTGGATTTATAAACTGACAGCATACACAAAGCAGATCTCCAAGATATACCTATCCTATCTTTTCATTCAGCTGCATAAGAACAAGACAGATAGAAGAGACTGCCGTGTTACATCGTTTATAATTGCACATGCAGTGTGACACATTTCTACTTCAGATCATTCCTAGCCTTGCATTTGGGGAAAATTGAATCCTGTTGCTTCCAAACATGTAAAAAACTGATGCTAACTCAAATCATAATTAGACTTTGTCAGAATTTGGGGGGCGGGGGGGGAGGTACCTTGGAATAAAGTAATTTCCAGCTTTTCAAAAGATGACCTCCCGATGGAACTCCAGACTCCTCAGCTTTCAGAGGAAAACGTGCAAAGAAACAGGCCCAGTTTAAAGGCACATGCATAAAAATATACAACCCAAGATATCCAAAGATTCTACAATTCCACAAGAAACCAAAGGTCAGCATAAAGTGCATAGGAAGTTTTGGTTTCTGTTGAGATGGATGACTAAACCTGCGAACGCGCTATTAGAGATTCGACTTTGAGCGGCCGTCTCACAATGGTCCCGTCCGTCCCCAGGCACCTTTCATGAAATGCCTTCCTGAAGTATTAATGGCAGGAAGAAGGCAACAAACTTTCCTTAGGAAAAGCAACTGGTCGCTATGGCTTTGTTAGGAAATATAGGCCAATCTTTTTCAATCCTATTAATTGTTCTTTGATGTCAGCAAAATCTGTGCTAATGAGAGCTGAGAAAAGAAAAAAAGGGAAAAAAGACATTTAATGAAGTTACTTCCTCTCTCCTGTGGTCTGATTTCCCAAGACCATAAAATCTTTATTTTGTCCTGGCAGCTTATATAGTCTAAAAAAAGTTTTAGTACAACAATACACTTATCCCAGGAAACAAGCCATATTAAGTCCAGTATTGGGCACTGACACACAGACATATGTACACAACAGCAGAAACAGGAATCACCGGTTTACCTAAACAGCTTTCAGTTGTTAAAGACGTATCTGCAGGAAAACAAAAAAATAGGCTGGGGAATTTGACGTTATTCTCCTGGACGTATAATGTAATAAAGTCTGCCTACTGAGAAACCATGTTAGTCCAAGATGAAAAATAAATGAAATGAAAAAAACACTGAATTAAGTTATCATGAAAATTACTGCTAGCAGTACTGTTGTGCTTCTCTTGTCACATGAAGATGTGTTTATACATGAAGTGGTTATACTAACGTCTTTAATTAATACTCAAAAAACAATGGATCCTTTCACCAGCCCCTGCCATCGCACTGGTTCTGTAAAAAGTAGCTCATAAAATTCAGAACCTCTGAAGAATGTTCTGGACTTACTTGGTTTTATGGATGGCTTGACAAAGGAATCACAAAGGAGTTGCTCAGCCATGAACAAAATCAATCATCCTCATTTTCTATGAGCAATAAAGGTATTTATTCTAAACTCATTACTCTTGTAGTGGTTTTGAATAAATCTAAATAAAGTTGTTGCTGTGATTTATTACAAAACCTTTACCTCCCTGATCCTGTGTTGTGTAAGCAGTGGGAAGTTGGATGGATAGATGAGTAGATAAATTAATATTCATAGAAAAGTGGGTTAACAGAGCTAGTACCACATAACACATATTTTTGGGTAAATAAGGAAAATGGTGCATTTATATTGAAGCTTATCCTTTCATTCCCTCACAAGTACACCTTTATAAGGCAAAAAACACTTTCCTTCACTAATGTAAAGTTCATACCAATTTCCCTGAGTATAATAAATAATTGTATGCTTTTACTGCAGTCTCCAGGGCTGTACTAGACAGACCACTGCATTAAATGTGACCCCCCACCATTCTTTGAGGGAAAGGTATGTTTTCATTTACAAGTGAAATTTTATGGAAATCCAGTAAAAAACCTTGTTAGTAATTGTAGCACTCAAAATCTTCTTACGTTTCATTTTTTTTTCAATTTTTTGATCCATAAAATAAAATGCTTTCAAATAAAATCGAATTATATTCTGAAAAAAAAAATGTTTGTGTGGGCACATGTGAAGTATTAAATCCCTTTATCTTTATTGCCAATAGCAAAGAGGCCCTGCATTTCTAAAACAACCTCAAAGCATCTCTAAATACTTTTAACTTTCCTGACAGGAGAGACTTTTCTTTGCCTTACAGCAGTCTCCCCGCCCTCCCTATCAACTTCCTTTACACCTAAGTTCACTCTTGGCTTTGGTCCGATTCGCAGTGCAAGCAGACATCACATGTTATTACTGCTAGTTTGTGGGGACACGCTTACATCAGTCAGTGCCTGACACGTTGTCTGTGACACGGTCTCTGTGGTTTATGCATGCTGCAAGGCTTTAGATGGATCTGAAGGTTGGTCATTTTTTGTTTGAGAGCCTGCAAAGACCACAGGTTCATGTTGCCCGCCTACCATTAAAAACAATGCAAATGAACATGCTTTACATATATTTATTATCAATCAAATTTACATCATCTTTCTAATATGATCTGATACATTTTTTTTGTTACAATTAATGAAAATGGTTCTTTTTCATTAAAAGAATCCACTTAAATCTACTTAATTTGTGCTTCCTCTGCTGCCCCCTGGAGGACGGGCTCCCCCTTTGGGTCTGGTTAGGGTTAGGGCTTCCTCTGCTGCCCCCTGGAGGACGGGCTCCTCCTTTGGGTCTGTTTAGGGTTAGGGCTTCCTCTGCTGCCCCCTGGAGGATGGGCTCCCCATTTGAGTCAGGTTAGGGTTAGGGCTTCCTCTGCTGCCTCCTGGAGGATGGGCTCCCCCATTGGCTCTGGTTAGGGTTTCCTCTGCTGGCCCCTGGAGGATGGGCTCCCCGTTTGGGTCTCGTTACTCCTACTAGGGAGTTTTTCCTTGCCACTGTTGCCTCTGGCTTGCTTACTGGGGACTTTGGGCAGGGATAATGTAATGTTTGGAGACAATGTAATGTGAAAATGTACTATACAAAATAAATTTAATTGAATTAAATTAAATATAAACAAGTACAGCATATAACAGCCCAGCAGAGGATGAGCATAAGATGATGTATGAGTTACGAGGGGCAATGAGCAACATTACTAATGTTTGTAGACGAGCACATTCTAAAGCAGCTTTATGACCTAGTTACAGAGATTCATTTGCTAACACTGTCCTGTCTAATCCCCAGAATAGTTTAGAATTCTCTATCCAAATCCCAAAACTCTGTGCAACTTTTAGGCTTGAGGCTTTGAGGTTTAAGGCACAATTTTTAAACCACTGGTCAATAACCAAAATGTTGCTCAGAGTTAATGACAGACTGGAGCATGACAGCGTTTAGCAGCCGTAAGACGAACTGTAAAGTAGATGGTGTTGATGTGGCAATACAGCATATTGCAGAAAACTAGATTATTTCAACATCCATCCATCCATTGTCCAAACCGCTTATCCTTCTGGGTCGTGGGGGGTCCAGAGCCTATCCCAGAAGCTATGGGCACAAGGCGGGGAACAACCCAGGATGGGGCGCCAACCCATCACAGGGCACAAGGCAGGGAACAACCCAGGATGGGGC
>JAOYFF010000039.1:5124795-5138044 GCA_025773925.1 Cryptomyrus ogoouensis | reverse complement strand
AGGCAGGGAACAACCCAGGATGGGGCGCCAACCCATCACAGGGCACAAGGCAGGGAACAACCCAGGATGGGGCGCCAGCCCATTATTATTTCAACATATTTCATGTTTTTATTTTTCTTTGACACAAAAGATTTTGGAATATTTATTTATCTGTTCACCGTAAACCCACCCAAGACAGCACCATGTTATTGTTTCAACGTTGAATTATCGCTAAACGCGATGAATTATGGTCAGTGTTAAATTATCAGCGTTGAAACTGAATTGATTTTTGGTCAGATTTTCAATATTGAACAATTGCTGGTGGCAAAACCTTGATTCAATGTTGATATAAAGTGAAACATTGAAGATCAACGTTGTTTCTACCTTTTTGTCTGTCATGGAATCAATATCATTTCAACATATGTGTGCTATCTGGGAAACTTTTCCCCTACTCATAACAATTGTGCATACAGTACTAAAAACCGTCCACCTAGTTAATCGAATACAAATTTATTGGGTATTTTGAACTCGGAGTCAAATTTTATTTTAATGCGACTGCATTTTTTGAGTAAACAGCAGTAGCTTAATCAATATTTTTGAGTAAGCAGAAAGACTTTCACTTACGTCACGATATGATGACATTCTGAATTTACTTTCTGAGAAATCCAGCCTGCCCTACTTTCGTGACGAAGCTTTCCGTAAAAGTTGTAAAAACTGTCAAAACTTAATTATTCAGGGAATATGCAACTATACCGTATGCATAAACAGGGTTACCCTTGCTTTGGTATTTTTGAATCCATTAAACTATAAGTATACTGTCGATGGGTGAACGACTTGCTTCGTGCTCATTTCTGCTTTTTACACGTAAGGTAAACCTACGGACGGTCATAGTTATCTAGCCATCGGTTATAAGGGTGTCATGTGAAGAATAAGTAGTTATGGTGTTTATAGATATTTTTTTTTCCGTGGTGCGGAAAAAAAGTTTTAAAATTCAAGAAACGGTTCATCAGTTTCAGTACAGGCTGGTGAGTACTGTAGCCACTGAGATATAAAAATATAATGAAATGAAATCATTTCTCATTACATGTTCTGTACAGGTTTATGATACTATACCTTTCATTGCAAAATGTGTAACAGTAGCCTGTTTTTTTTCATTTGTCCTTTGTTCTATAATGCATATAAACAGCTTGATTTTCATTGTTCCAAACATATTTTTGCATTGCAGTATTGGCTCTTGATAATGAGTGTAAAACATCCGAATCCCTTTGATTCCAGAGAGTACAATACTGCACAATAATCCACAATGTACTTTATTAATAATGTATATAATGTTGGTGTTGTTTTACCAATGTAATTTAACGTAACGTAAAGATGCAACTTTTTGAAGCATTTGCACTGTTGTTTAGGATAGTTTATGCCATCAACACCTTTGGACTATCCCAGGAAGCTCAGTAACACTTTCACATTCATCCAAAAAGAAATGATGGGCCTGGCTGATCGTAAAACACTGAAATCTTGCCTGCTTAGTCTCAGAAACGAACTATTAGTGAAGGAATAAGACCTTCAGGGTAACCGTGTGCCCATATGTGCCAGCATGTACTATGTGTCCCTTTCGGTTAAAGTTTGATTTGTTACTTGCATAACATGTCTCATCTGCCTAAGTTGTCTCAAGTTTTTAAATGTTGAATACTGATACCAAAAGTCTAATTTTTGTTTTTGGACTTGCCTTTTTTAGTATTTTTTCTTTCATTTTTATTGTGATTGTAGTGTGTTTTCAGTTGAATGTGTTTTTCAATATTTTTGGTTAAAGTATATACGTTTTTATTCCTGTTTTCTCTGGGGGCTATTTTCTCAAGTTTTTCTCAAGTTTGCAAATTTACTAAAGTCAAATGTGAGCATTATCCAAAAAGGATCATTCTTTACTTCTCTTCCTATTAGACAGTGAAACATGTTCTGTGTGAAACTAAGGTGATGTTTCAAACACTAAAGTTAATATACTGTTATCATTGGAAGTGAATTGTTTAATTGTTTAAAGCAGGGCTGCCCAACCCTGCTTCTGGAGACCTACCACCCTGCAGATCTTAGCTACAGCCCTAATTTAACATGCCCGATACAGATATTCAGGCCCTTCAGTAATATCTCAGTTTTAGAGCCAGCTTCGCCTCCGTATTTTTTAAGTTTAGTATAATTTTTAAAATTAAGTAGTCAATGATAAATTTTTTAGCACTTTAACAAAAACATTTAAAGTACTCAAATATTTTGAGGTATTCAGTTTCCACAAAAGTTTTAAGTATCTGGTTTTAGATAATTGTGTGGACTGGGGCATTGACATGGCGAGCAGAGCAAAATATTGAAATATCTGTGCAAAAAAAGTATGAGTTGCAATCAAACTGAATGAAATGCAACCACTATATACTTAAGTATGGTATCTATTTTTAGGGACTATTTTATTAATATCGCATTTATCTCACATTACTGAGATTCCTAAAAAAAAATCCTAAACTGCTTTAGATTTTTGGATTAATGTTACTTTCTCCAGTCTAGAGAATGAAAATTATACAATAAGCACATATATAGAGAGGTAGAACAGGGTGAGAAATCGAACTTTTAGACCTATGAAGAGATTCCTTAAAAGATCTTTCATAAACAATAGCATTTGTGCACTGAGAGCTACACAGGTGAGACACAAGATATTCACTTAGTTTTGGTCTCACAAGTACTTGTTTTGTGTCTGTCAGGCATTCATCAAGCTTGAGATTCTCAACCCCTAACCAGTAATTGCTAAAATGAATTTCTCACCAAAATCTCTGGTGGCTCACACTCCAGGAATTAAATCAAGTATGCTTGAAGTGGGATAAAAATTAACTGTAGTCCTTGAATTAGTCTCCCTTGTGTCTCAGGAACAGTTTTCTTTTTTTTTATTCAGTACTCTATCATTACTGTTTCATTTCCGCTTGAGACCCCTTTGCTGAAAATTAAGATCTGCCTTCTATTTCATTTGAGTTATATAGAAATATGGTTTAATTGATTATTACAGAAGTTTGTTATATTGCAAATTATTATTGTTCTTCTTCTTCTTCTTGTGTCAATTCGTTAAATTGCACCCTGCTGTTGTAATTCGCATTACTGGGAATCCAAAATCAAAACTTTTCTAAATGGTGGTGGATGGGAATCAAAGCCTAATACAGCAGAGCAGGATTTTAATTTAATTCCTTCAAGCATTTACGATGGTTTATCTGGATATCTGCAATTTTTATGCTGTCTCTAGAAAATATAATCTCTTTACTGGGATGTGGAGTATATTACATATCACATGGACAGTCACGGATTATATGGCAATTTGTCTGGTAAATGGATATTTCATTTTTGTACAACTGGCATTAAAATCATAATGTGACTCGTTGAAATTTTAGAGGAAATTAAAAACATCTCTAAAACATATTAAATAATAATGGATTTCAGAAAGCATACAGAATGTATTTATGTATTCTATAGAAACACATTAAATCACGAATATGTGTACTGTTACTGGCCTGACACACGGACACAAACCCATGCATGGAAGGAGAGCATGCAAACTGCACATAGAGGGACTCGAACCCACCACCTTTGGCGGTGAGAGACAACAGTGCCACCCAACACTCATCCATACCTGCCCTTAAAAGATCCCTGTAACTGCCCAAGACACGTAAGCTGTAAGCATTTGCCATAATCAGAAACTGTTTGTGACCTTATTTGTTTTCCATTCCTTTTTCATTAACAGAGACATATAAAAGCCCTCTAATCTTTCTTCAAAGGTCTCTTTATTGCCTCTCTATGCCCGACCACCATCATCAGTTTTACAATGCACCATAATTGCAATGCCTCTGTGCCCATAGCTCATCTCTCTGCTCACCTGGAGGACTAAAGTGTGACTTGTAGGCTAAGGGGAACAGACAACCCAGAAGCATGGAGAGTAGGCTGTGCCCTCATCCGCCATACTGCTCTCTGGGTGCTGTTTCGGAGGATGCTGCCTGAACCAGCCATCCACAATAATCACAGTAAATCAGGGTAGCTTTCAGGCACACCGCACAGATGCATGACTGAAGGTAAAAGGAGGTCACTCATCAATTGATGTCATTCATGTTTTTTTTTTCTTCTGCACAGTCACTGAAACAATTTCAGAAGCTCGGTATGGTTTCACTACTATCATGTCCATCCATCCAGTGTCTAACTGCTTATCCTAATCAGGGTCAGCAGGGCCCAGACCCTATTCCTGCGGAGCATTTCTATCCCAGATTCTACAGACAAGGTAGGGAACAACCCAGGGCACCAACTCATTGCAGGGCACAATCACACACCATTCATAGCTGTGGGCAATTTGGTATCCAGCACGGGGAGAACACGCATACGAACTCCACGTACGGAACAAGGGTCCCAGAGGTGTGAGGCAACAGTGCTAAGCACTGATCACCATACCACTCACCACTCATGTGTTTGGCAGGAAACACAAAAGCCGATACAGAATGCATGCACAACTTTTTAAAATAATCCAGGTTAAAATGAACATAAAGGGACTCCTGGTGTATCTGGGAATAAACAAACAAATAAAAAGATGCCGAGACCCATAAAAAAGCTTCACACCTCATACACACCGCACTCCCATTCATATGGGGGTAATTAAGCATACATTACTATTAATATATGTCCCTTCAGTCACATCTGGAACAGCTTTTTGGCTAGATTAGTGACACCTGGAAGGAGTTCAAGCTCGCAATATTTTTCTGACTGCTTGACAAATAAAAGAACATGCAGGCCAAACAAAACAAAATAAATCAATTTTGTCAGCCCTCCAGAATTTGTCTGGCACAAGTGCAGCAAACTCTAACCACTTCATCAACCCTAATTAAGAGGGAATTGTGACATGATTTCAGTCTCAAGAAGCAGAGCAGCAAAGTAAATTCATTTGAATGAAAGAAATAACCTTTATATTGGTAGATGTTTTAACAATGTATCACCCAGTAATCCAAGGTATGTGGACACTAGCTTGTTCAAAACCAAGGATATTAATATAAAATAAGTCAGTCCACTGTTGCTTTAATAAGCTCTACTTGTCTGGTAAAACTGATGCTGGAACATTGCTGAATTAGCTTCCATTCAGGTTGGGTACTGATGTTGGGTATTTAGGGGTGTGTTTCCAGATTACGGCGACTCTTAGCGTCTTAAGAAGACTCAAAAGATAAATCTTAAATAAATCGATATCAGTAAATATGATTTTTGCCGACTGGGTGCACAGACCTGCCTCCCCAGATTGTAGTATCACCAGTTTATTTTTATTTGTTCTGCAAAACACCTGTGTGCACCAATATGTGTGCATGGCATTGATATAAGGATGAGCAATGGGCCAATAGCCGAAAGTAAAGTTGTGTTATTGTCTTAACGTAAGAGAATGTCCTATGTGCTTCAGTACTGACTACTAAGGACTATTCCAGGGTGCTTTTTGGGGAAAATATATTATCTAAATACGTACATGAATCTGCAGTATATTAACCTCATGAATTTAAGTTTTGACATACTGTGACTTTGGTACATTTAGAGAGGTGTATGCATTCTAGGGGTGTGGAAAATAGGGGGAACGCGTCCACCCCAATATTGGCAGAACCCCGCCATAATGTTATTATGAATCTGTGCATTATTGGGGGCAGTTCACTGCACATTCAGAGCGCAAGGACGAAACCTAACAAAGATTGTAGTCATGCATCAGACAAAACTATGTTATCGTTTGAATCTGTTATTTTTTAGATAAATGATGTATGGATATGAAACTGTACTCTTAACGATGTTAGTATTATTTTAAATGAGCAGTATGAGCCGACAACAGTGATGAGACAGCTAAGAGAGGCTCAGACCAACCTTAAAAAAGAGTATCTTACGGAAGATATACTTAACTAAGAACATTCCAGGAAACACGGAGCGTTAAGATACAACTTAAAGTAGAATTTACGACCGACGTAGCGTTAAGGAGGTTTCGGGAAACGCAACCCCGGTAAATTTATGTGAGCTTGTGTGGCTGACCAACTGAACATGTCCCAGACCTTCACAGTCACTTTCTGACCAGGACAAGTGAAGGTCAGAAATGTGGTGAACTGACTCATTGGTTGGATGGTATGCGATGGTGCCAAGGGTAAAGTCACTAAGCTCTCCTGCACACCCGTGCTGCTGGTAAAGATTGTTGCATGTTGCAGGAAATTGTGTGACTGTGTGCTTAATTATTCATATGTGTTAGCAGTGGACGTTGAACGGAAAAATTCACTGATTAAATCGGGGTGTCCCCATACTTTTGGCCATATAGTGTACTGTATGCATGTTGCTTCTCCTTAAACTACCCTGATGCAGGCCACCTCCCCCAGCACTGAACCCCTCCGGCAGGAGAGTGGGCCTCACCTCTGGCAGCGGTATGCCGTTGATGATGAGGTCAGGCTGCTGTGGGCCCTGTCCGGTGAAGGTGTTGTGATAACCGTGGTTGGCGGCGGCATTGCGCACGTTCTGGCTCTCCACGTTGAGGAAGGTGCTCTCCGAGCGCCTGCAGCCCAGAGGCAGGCTCTGCTGGTGGTAGTCGAAGTAGTTGAGCGAGGAGGTGAGTGAAGAGCAACTCACCACGTTCATCTTGTCCGTCTCCTCCACGTCACGGGGCACCAGCCGAATGTCATTCTTGCTGAGCTTCTTCTTCTTGTTAGACTTCTTCTGGTTTCCATAAGAATATTCTGCCACCCTGCGCAGGTAGAAGAAACTGAACAGACTCAATAAAGCAGTGCACTGGTGTCCACACAGTCAAGGCCGCCATGCGTCATCTCATCGAGGCCCTCGTTCAGGAGGGGTAACAGGGGAACCATGGCTGTGTGACTTACAGACACAAGTGAAATGCTTGGTTAATTTCATTTGCCTTTGTCCATGCTGCCATCACCATCATCAGCAGAAAACATTCAGAATGCAAACATACCACGCCACAGAAACACACACGGCTTCAAAAAGATACAGGGAAGACATGCGCACAGAATGCAAGCAGATTCAAAATACAACCCACACTATTTGCTCCTTCCTTTCTTTCTTTCACTACTGCAAGTCCATTAGCATTAAATAAATGAAGGTAAAGTAAAAATTCAAATTTAGTTGGCCAGTATGTGGGGCTAATTCAGAACAATGCATCTAGATACTCTATACCACAAATCAAAATCATTTTCATTCTTAATGGTAGGAACCTCTGCTGAGCACTTTCTAGGCAAAACCGTATTCAAATACGATTGGATGCGCTGCACTCAGCAGTGAACCTGATCTGAGTTTAGTTGTAAGTTCTCTAAGCTTGTTTACACTGTCCCACACAACACACCATTATTCATACTGTTAAAATGCATTAACAACCCACCCTCTTAAGAGTTTCTGCCCTTGTAGAAGACGCTTTTCAGTGATACACTACAAAAAAAATAATTTCTGTTTATTGAAGTACAATGTAAGTGCAAGGCTATTGTTTTAAGAGGAAGGAGTTCGTTTTTATGTTGAATTAAAAAAAAAAAAAAAAAGCTTTTACGAAATATATGACATTGTCATATTCTGGACTTTAGTTTTGTCTCTCCTGTTGTACAGTAAGTTGAAAATGGAACAGGAAGTCCTTCATTATAACCAACCTAGCATTACACTGGGGGGGAAATGAGAGAGTGACACATGCTAGTGGTACAAAGGCAGAGTTTCTCAGTGGGAGAATGAAAGTTAGCATCTGACGGGTAAATAATGGCTAGCTCACAGGATCTATCTCGTAGTGCCCCAAGGTAGCTCACAGCAACTAGCAACTGGAATGGGTTAGTACTAAAATGGGAACATGCATGATCCTCAGCACTAAGATAGCAGAGCGAGACCAGACCACAAAGCCTCCTTACAGTCTTATGTACAGGTATGAATTCTCCTTCATCTCTTAAAATCGATTTTTACATCATTTAAAGCTCTCCAGTGCAAGGAAAGATAGCTTGAAATCATCTTTATAATTTATACAGTCCTATTATTAAAAAATTAAAATGTTTCTATTTGTGCTTTTTTTGTGTTAACTTCATCTACACCATTAGGCTATATTGTTAAGTCAAATGGCATCGCATATGAAATCAAGGGATAATCTATGCAAAAATTGTTGCAGGATGAGTGGCCAATGCTGTAAGACAAAAAGGTACATCCTAAAGTGAATTTAATGACTCCATTATTGCACTACAGTTATAAAACAGAAAAAGGTCGTAATGGACAAATTAATCTAGTGGAGAATCCCAATGAAGGTCTGAAGCACCCAACCAATATAACTCCAAGGCAGAAAAGATGTGAAAACAGCAAAATGTTCATATATCTATGTCACTGAAAAGGTTATGCCATTGATTAAGCACAAAAACATGTTACTAATAAATTTTCTAGTTAAATTAGGAAATACAGTTTATATTTTCAAGTGAAAAATCAAATAAAATGTTTGTGTAAAACTGGGGTATGGTGTAACGTTTAACATTTATGTTTTCTTGGAATTGGATGGAAAAAGCAAAAAAAAAAAAAAAAAACAACTATTCATAAAACATACTTCCTGTTCATTTTCAGTTTGCTGCCTTCAGATTTAGACAACAGATTCTCGAACAGTGAAGTCCCTTTCCATTTGAATCTCTACCAATTCATTTTATGTTTAATGTGCCAAATAATAAAGCTATAATTGTCCTAAAATATTGCAACTCGTGGCTCACACATTATTCTGTATAAATGATAATGGTTTTAACATTTTATATAATTGGATGGACATGCAGTCGGCCTAGTAACTATGCAATTAATGTAATTCTTCCTATTACGATGCTACCTTAAATACTTCAACTACCAAAGAAGCAAGCAAGAGAGAAAGTTCAAGCAAAATCTGTAAGCTTAACACAAGAGTTTGCAAAACTTTATTACGTTTCTAAATAATCATTCTGGAGTGCATACTACTATTGCTACTACTATAATAATAATAATAATAAAATAATAATAATAATAATAATAATAATAATACATCTACCATTATGTCTACGTGCATTCCCTATGTTCTTTAATATTAATATAATTAAATACATGAAATGCCTTTTTACCTGCAGTTGTAGGTTCGAGTCTCCTTGTTGTCCCGTTTACATTTCACAGCCACAAAAATCATAGTGACAAAAAGAATAGCGGCAATAGAGCCCAAGGCAATAATGAAGATCAGGGACAGATTGACGTATCCTATAGACTCCTGTTGGTCCATGTCGGGTGAGAGGTATATCACAATGAAAGCGGAGGCCGTCAGCGACGTCTTGCCGTGGTCGTGAGCCACCACCGTGATCTCGTAGCTGCTCTTGGCGTTTTCGCCAAACGTCCTGGTCGTGCGGATTTCCCCATTCACCTGGTCGATCTCAAAGAAAGCCCGATCTCCCTCTGAAATAGAGTAAGTTAGTCTTCCGTTTTCCCCTTCGTCGTAATCATCGGCTTTGACTTGAGTCACCAGGTAGCCAACACCGGCATTTCTGGGGATGGACACCTCTGCCGAGCCGTTAATCAGGGGTGGGGTGGTCATAACGGGGGTATTGTCGTTAACGTCTAAGATCACGATGCGCACAGTGGCATTACTGCTTAAAGGTGGGTTTCCACCATCTTTGGCCAAAACTTTGAATTCGAAAGTCCTGGTATGTTCGTGGTTGAATGATCTGAGCGCATAGATGTCGCCAGAAGTGGGATTTATGGAGACATAGGTGAAGACGGGCATGTCCCGCACCTGAGACGGCACGATGTGGTAGGACACGGTGCCGTTCAGCCCCAAGTCCGGGTCACTGGCGGACACGGAGAGCAGGTAAGCCCCGGGGGTATTGTTTTCTAGGATCATTTCTTGATAATGTGGCTTAGAAAAGTGAGGATGGTTATCGTTTTCATCCGTCACTCTCACTGTCAGTGATTTCGTTGCTTTGAGAGGCGGCATGCCACCGTCCAGCGCTTGGATCGTTAAGTTATACGTGTCTCTCTGCTCTCTGTCCAGCCTCCCATCAACAAGTATAGTGGAGAAGCTCTCATACTCCTGCAGCCTGAACGGCACATTGCCCTGCAGTCGCAGCTGCACCCGTCCATTAGCCCCCGAGTCTCGGTCCGAAACCCGGACTAAAGCGATCACGTAGCCCAGCTGCGCGTCTTCGCTCACTTCCACCATCTCGCTGTTCGCCGACAGCATTTTAATCACCGGCACGTTATCATTCGCATCCATGACATTTACGATCACTTTGCAGTGAGCAGGGATAGAATTTGGACCTAAATCCTTGCCTTGGACATCAATCTCATACGTGTTCACGGACTCATAGTCCAAAAGCCCACTGACTGTAATGACACCAGTAAAGGGATCAATTTTGAACAACTCCCGTGTTTTATCGGACACGTAACTGTTAAACGAATACACCACCTCGCCGTTGGTGCCTTCATCTGGATCGGTCGCATTCAGGTCAATGACTATAGTGTTATTAGGGGAATTCTCCATCACCTTAACTGAATACACAGACTGGTCAAAAATTGGGTTATTGTCATTTGAATCGATCACTTTAATATTAAGTGAAACAGTATCGAATTTCGGGGGGTCCCCTCCATCCAAAGCAGTTATCACGTAACTGTAATGAGACTGCGTTTCTCTGTCCAGATTTTTCTCCAGCACTAACTCGGCAAACCGAGATCCATCCCCCCTTGTCTTAATGTCCAACCCAAACATATCTTTGGGGGTGATTTCGTACGTCTGGACACCAAAGCTTCCTGCGTCCGGATCACTTGCCCCCTCTAGGGGAATCCTGGTGCCTGGAGAGGCGGTCTCTGAGATATTCAGGTCTATGTGATCCCTGGAGAAGACCGGCGCATTGTCATTTAGGTCCTTAATTTCGACTTTAATTACACATATTTCCATAGAGCTGGACATGACCTCTAGCGAGATAAAACATTTAGGTACCTGTCGGCAAAATACGTCTCGGTCAATCTTTTGCTTGTTGATAAGAAGTCCGGCAGGGTTAATGTCCACCAACTGTGGCGCAGTATTAGATATAACCCGCAAAGAGGGCTGTCGGGGATCAACCAGAAATCCTGCATCTTTTGCGTCCTTCGCAACGTTTGCAATCACCGTCCCTGCTTTCTGGTCTTCGTCCACAGAATATTTCAAATTAATTACTGAATCCGACAAAGCATAGCACAGAAAAAGTACTAGAAGTTTTATAAAATCCATTTCCTTGGCCGGTATACTTGTTGATTTTTGTCTACCTTTTATGCTCTATAACAGAAATATCAGCATATCGGCACTTCTCACAGTCACGGCGAAAATTAGCCAATCATTCTCGTTACTATAAAGTTATCCGGCGAATGTAATGGCGCATCTTGCCTCCGGAGTGCCTATCCTGCCTTGCAAATCAGTTTTATCAAATTATAGATGGTCGCCTCACTAATATGATACAATTACCGCACACAAAATTTGCTTTTATCTAGTTAACTTCTACATCGTTTTCGGGAGTGCAATGTTTAAAGCAATTTAAAACGTTCATGGACTGACGGAATTCACACAGCGATTTGCAGAAGGCTGTTCTTGCCATCGATAAGGCTTTTTAGCCACAAGCTAAAGCTGAAACGCAATAAAGTATAAATTAACGCGCCTAGAACAGTAAAGATCAACCCAGTAGAAACAGTTCGTTACGTGTAAATACCAGCGCGATCCTTATATTTATAGTTTCAGAAAAAAACATGTCAAATTAATTATTTTAAGGGAGTATTATTTTTCCTCCAGTTAATACCTCTCTTAGAAATCACTTTCTTTTAAAACTACAGTCTTCCATAATTTCACATCCAGGAAATTGTTAAAGATAATCCACATCGGAGAAAGTCCGCGATTTAATACATCAATTTACCAGCATGGAATGTAAAACGAAGCAAGACGCTGTCATTGCATTTTAAAGCTTACAGTGTAGTCCAAGATTATCCAGTAGCCTAGTTTCCTTATTACAGGGGGGATCTCTCTGGATCTTCAGAGCTCTGTAAAATTCTTCCTGTTCGAGCCGCATCATAAAAGAAAAACAAAACGAGCGTCTCTTCATGCGTTCCAGGGCAATTTGTACAAAATCCAATCCAAACGGGTTGCCAAATATAACGTACGCATTATTTACGTGTAAACCTTTGACAGATACTGTGTATATATATATTTAAAAAGACAAAAATCAAATCAGATTTAAATATCCAGTATCTGGATGAGATGGTCTTAAATGCAGCGAACTCCGGCGCGTATGTAGACCTCGCACCTTCAGCGCAAACTGCATCATAACAGCGAGCCTTCGCTCAGAGGCTGCTTCTCAGTCTCAAGACCCGCAACCACCTTAGCCAATCGGAGGCCACACCCGAGGGACAGACCGGCCAGTGGGCGGGGCAACCTGCTGCTGCAGACCTAACTTGGGCTTCAAACTTCTCTCGCTGATAATTAGAAGTGTCTCAGACTCTTACTGTCGCTGATATTATTTTGACGTTTGTTATGTACTGTAATGTTAGTTCTTATTTGCACTTGTCTGAATAAGTGAACTTTTTTATTCATTAATTTGATGTGTGTGTCCAAAACACGCAATTAGATGAACTGCTATCTACGTCAAAAGTGTGACGTGTGTGTGTGTGTGTGTGTGTGTGAGTGAGAGAGAGTGAGAGAAACCCAGGTAGACATTCCATTGTCGGGACCAAATGTCCCTACAACGTGATAAAAACCTGCTATTTTGACGTGGGGTTAAATTTTTTCGGTCCCCACAAGAGGAAATTCAATTTAATAAAAATCTGTGACTGCACAAAAATTTTATTTGGTTACTTATGGTTAAGGTAGGGTTAGGGTTGTCATTGTTGGGATAAGGGTTTTGCCCATAGAAATCAATGGATGGTCCTCACAAAGATGTGGGTTCAGGTCTGTGTGTGTGTGGCACACACTTCTATGCACACTTATAACGTAGAGTTGTGTGTGTGTGTGTGTGTATGTGTGTATGTGTATATGTATATAAACTGCAATACAATAAATATTTTGCATTAAATTATTTTTATGTTAAACTGTGAAACAACTTCTCCCCTTTATCTATGTAGTTATGTCAGTATGTAATAGTTGTCTCAAAGGAGTATTACTTTGTTTACTTAAATACACCCACCCACCCACGCACACACACACACACACACACACACACACACACACACACACGTAGGGTATACATATCCTTATGGGGACCGCTCATTC
>JAOYFF010000039.1:5110896-5124695 GCA_025773925.1 Cryptomyrus ogoouensis | reverse complement strand
CACGTTATGGGGACATTATGTCCCCATAAGGATAGGTAAACCCGCTCGCACACACACACACACACACACACACACAAACTTCCTACCTTAGCACCATCCTTCAAAGGAAGCTTTGGTCAAATTGTTAATGAATATTTCTTGTATAAAAGAATCAGACATATGTGTTTTACGACTGACACACTCACCTAATATACTGCTGTATTGCCATGATTAGTGGAGGAAATCAAGCATGTTTGAAACTGAATTGATGAAAAAGCCATAGACTCAGGACGAAAAGGAGATGGTAACATTCTGTCTTGTATTGGATTTAGTGTAGCAACTGCGAAGCATAATGCGTGACCATATTTAATGAAATTCAAGGTACTGGACTTAATTACTTGTTTCAGAGCAAATCTCCAGTTCATGACAAATTGAAACAGAGAAGCACAAAAACATTCAGATTCAAGAGTTGCCTTCTTTAAATGTCAAGTAGTATTATACCTGCCTGTGACAGGATTGCATATATACAGCTCAGGAAAAATTAAGAGAGCACATCAATATTTTTAGTGTCATTAGTTTTGCTATTTATGGATATGTGTCTGTGTTTTATAGAACATTTAATTGCAGAAAATGGCAACCAGTGAAAATACCAAAAAATACCATGTTGTTATACATAAAATAATGCAAACTGAACAAATTTATAGCCATTTCTAAGTAATACAACAATAGTATTTTTACTTTGGAAGGGTTCAACAACCAATATGTGGTGGAACTAGACCAGTTCTTTATCTCAGCTTTGATGCATCTTGACATGATCTCCAACTGTATCCAACTCCTGGTGCAAAAATTCAAAGAACTCAGCTTTGATGGCTTGTGACCATCCATCTTCTGCATTATAGTATTGCAGAAGGGTCTTGATCTGGTGGTCCTCCATGCACACCTTGGTTGATCTGGTTCTATGATACATTGTCCTGCTGAAAAACCCAGTCATCGGAGTTGAGAAACATGGTTTTGGCAGATGGAAGCAGCCTAATACATTGCTGGAACTCATGTGTCCTTCACAGACACAAACCTGCCCAATTCCAGCCTTGCCGAAGCACCGCCAGATGATCAGCGACCCTCCACCGAATTTCATAGTGGGTATGAGACACTGGGGTTTGTACACCTCTCCTGGTCTCGATCTAACCATCGGACAGCCAGGTGTTGAGTGGAGCTGAAAATTGGACTCATCAGAAAAGATGACCTTACCTCTCTAAGCAGATACGTATCGATGAATGACTTCTGCCTTTGCTTTGTAGGACTTCAGTCCTGCTTCTATGAGATATTTTTGAATCATCCTCGCTGTGCACTTGCACTTCACTCCACTTTCTGAAAGTCGCTTGATGTCATCCTTCATCAGGCACCGTCAGATGAGTTGGCAGTCAGCTCAGGCCACACTCTTCCTGACTGGTTGCTGGTCGTTCCCAGTGTCTCCTGCTTCACCTTGCTCTTCTGTACTGCCATCTTGTAAATCTTAAGCTGGGAAGCGACCTGCTGCTCAGTGCAGTCTTCTGCCAGCAGAACCAGGATTGCAGCCATCTTCTCCTCACCAAAAACTTGTTTATTTTTTTTTCAGTCAGTGGTTATAGCACAATGTGTCTTGATTAGAATTACTTGAATTATTTGGATTTTTTTTATGAAATACATTTGGCCCATTCTAGTAGGATGGTTCCCAGACCTTTTCTCATTCGGTGAGGTTTGGTTCAGCTGATCAGCTATTTAGTACCTCATACCACACATGGGATAGCTGCCAAAGTAATAGAACTGCAGATTAAAATGAAATAAGATCATTTTTACGAGAGCGGTATACATGCAACACTGTCACAGGCAGGAATATTTATCATTTACGTAAGTTATTATTATAAGTATGATTATATTTAATATATTTTCACAACAGAAATACTTAATTGAAATGAAACTTGGAATTAATGACATTGTGAACTGAGAAAAACAAATAAAACTTTAATTTTGTGACTAATTTTCCTTTATAAATTCCAGCATTTTATGATTTGAATATACTGTATGATGACGTGTTGTTCACCCACTTCCACTGATGAATTTGTGATTAAGTCATAGATATACTGAAGGTTTAGGCAAGAGAAACATTTCTGAAAATAACTAGAGTATTTAATTCATGTCCGGTGACCCTAAAATGCATCACAGGAGTGTGATGTGCCTTTGATCACCCCAATCAGCATTTGGAAAAAAAAAATATATATATATATATTAACTTTGACCTCCTGATAATTGTGAATTAGTTTGGTACAGAATCATGGGAGATTCATTTAATCAGATTCATTTAATCGAATAATAAGGACTAGAAACAAGTATATAAAAGTTCACCGACATTAGATTTAACACGGTATCTCTTCAGTTGTTGGATTCAGACATTTTTAAGTCCATTTCATGAGCAAAATAAACTTTAAAAGCCACAAGAGTGAGCCCTAGTGTTGTTGTGATTGCTTTGAGCTGCAAGTCATTTTTTTATAGGAATAAAAGCACGGAATGTAAACTGAAATTATTTTACAGCTGTTTATTCTATACATTTTATACGATTTATTCCAATTAAATGCATCTTAAGCAGAATGACTTGGCAGTCGCCGAATCAGTTTTCTACTGGTTTCCTAACCATTAATAATCCAGTTACCGTAAAACATCTACTCGATGTGCAATTCGCTTAAACGGCATTGATCTTATGATTCCCAATTCAGAATTAATTATTTTATAGTTCAAATATTAATATCATATTGCGCGTGCGGGGCGACGCGCGCGCGTGTTGTGTGTATAGTTTTGTATTGGTTGATTTTTCACCAACAGTACACTTCATATACCTACGTGTTGCTTTTTTAAAAAGATGTGAAACAAATAAACAAACAAACACCACTTTAAAAGGACAAAACCACTAAAATTACATGTCATGCCATGTCTTATAGATTTCTGCAATGAGTGTTTTGATCTGGGTATAGTATATGATGCATATTGAAGGGGTTGGCTTTAATCCATTTTAGATCCATTAACTTTAATGGCACTGAAATGACCAAAGAAAGAGAAAGAGCTCTTGTGCAAAAAGACAGTATGAAATGGAAATGCATTAGACAGAAGAGAAAATATGGCTCTGTGAGAAAAAAAACCGTAAACAACATTGCACCGATATGCTTTGAAGTTGTTTGAACTGGGCAAGACTATTTTGAACGATAAAAGCAAGCCTCTGTTCACCTGTACCAAGTGAGACCAAAATAATACGCATGTTCCACTCTGACAACCTTTCACCGTATTTCTTCTGATTCGATTTTCTTTTTCCATTTCACACATAACATGTACCACGCATATTTAAGCAAGGAAAACAAAGAAGCAAAGAAAAATAAAAGTTAAAAACTTGGTTTCTCTCCATTGCCCACAGGCTAGCATTGATCCTGAGACTGAAAATTCTCTTTTGACAGCCCAAACTGCATTTCCTGTGGCTGGGCTTCACCTGGGACTGAAATGACAACAGCAGGACATGGGACTGAAATGACACCAGCAGGACATGGGACTGAAATGACACCAGCAGGACATGCACATAGGATGACCCACTTCTGTAAAATGGGCAATTTTCATTGATGTTCTCTCTTACAGTTTCACAAAAAAGTCCTGTTAAAATATACCTGTCATTTCTGTAACAGTATTGCTAGTGTTGTTATGGAGTCTAACTGGCAAAACCAATTATATAACAAATTGACATTTTGAAATTCTGATTCTAGCAAATACCACTGTAATGCATTTTTTCAGGCTAATTGGAATATTTGATTAATTCCACTAATGTCATCCCTTAACACACCTCCCTTTAAATTTCCTACATATTCTTTCTTTATGCAGTAAGCATGTGAATACTTACATGCATCTGTATTTATGTTATAATGTGATGTGTTTTGTCTCAGTTTAATGGGGAAATGTTAGACTTACACACACATAGATTAGGTATCTATATATTTATCAGGACTCTCCATTCATTTCTGTGGGCATGACCCTAATCCCAACAATAACAACCTTAACCCCTACTCAGTCGTAAGCTTAACCGTAAGTAAGCAAACTAAATATGAGACTTTTGACATTTTTAATTTTTTGATTGCATTCCTAGATTTTTGTGGGGACCTGAAAAATTGTCCCCATAGAGTAAAAATAACATGTTTTTATCACATTGTGGAGTACATTTGGCCTCCACAATGTAATAAACACAATCCACACGCACACACACAGAATTGAACAGGACTAGAATAAAGCATGTTGCTAAGAACGTTGATCTTTTTAAAGGCAGCAGCAGTAGCTTTTGAGTCCAGAAAACCTCCTGAATGGAAGCCGCCCTTTGTCTGCTCCGCATTTGATTAGTCCACTGCTTGGCAGTTCCATTGTTTCACAATATGCTTTAATTAGCACATCATTTACACCAGAAAAGACCAAATTATTTTAGAGCTGGGGCTGAGAACATCAGCATTCCCTGCAGCTTTCAAGGACTGAGGGTGCCAAGAGCTGAGGGAGACTAAGCAGATAACTTTTCAATTTAGACTTAAAGACTGATGCTTTGTTCCTTGTGTGCAGACTGAGATGTATGGCCCAGATTCCGACTCACAGTGTCATTCAGCATTCCCAATCATGAGGCCAAAAACAATATAAATTGACTTTGTTTAGCTCAAGAAAATGGGATCCGCTTCGCTGCCCCTCGTCATGTCGCATCAAGTCTGTCTGGCACTTGTATTTGCATGTGTGAACAAGTAGTACATGCTTAAATCTGCTTAGATAATATCATTGGTGCAGTAATACTTATATATTACAGTTTTTTTTCTCAGTTGTTTAAAGACATTTTCTGAAACGGTGGTAAAACTTTAAGTGCAACTGCCATATCAGTTTATCCGATGTAGCTAAAGGCCATTCACTCAAAATGTTTAATGACATAGCTTCCAACAATGAGCACTGTGAATGTCACCACAGTATGCCATTATTATTGCTGTAACAATTGGTTCTCAAATTATGGCACTCGATGCCTGCGACAGACTGCGTGACGGACATACATATCAGACAGGGGCTCCCAGAGGAGGGAGTACGGAAACACTGGTGGAATGTTCTGTCCCCTCTAGTTGTACACAAAGGCATTTGTGTATTTAAGCATCGCTCATAATGGTGGTATGTTGCTAAAGTATGGACCCACAGTCCACAATATCACCACTGGAAAATGGAGAACCTGATATTTTCTGAGAAGATACACAGGGAATAACGTTTGAGAACCATTGGTTTAAATCCTGACAATCAAAATGCTAAAGATGAGTGTCAATATGTTTTGCCCCCTGTATGTGTGGATTATCGACGACACAGTTTAGGCTCCTCTCTCTGATCAGGCTCATTCGTACTTAGGCTGGTTGATTATGTGATATATGGTTGTGGCTCATATTTGGCTTGAAACTGCTGTATCTCCTTCTTCCTTGTGCCGTGACCCCCATCTCCCACTTGCAAAACTGCCCAGTATTGTAAACCTCATCCTCTCACAATGAATAAATCACACGATTCACCTTCATTTCCTTTGACACCACATTAATACAGACTCACTGCGTTTCATGAACTACATATCTTTGGCGGTTTATGACTGTTGGAGAATTTATACAGTGGGAATGATGATACACATGCATAGACGATTCTACACCTTACACGAAATGGACAAAAGGAGTGGGACATGCCTCTTAATCATTGAATTCAGGGATTTCATCCAGACATATTGCTACATGTATATGTAATTTACATCAAGTGATGCAGTCAGGTTTACAAACATTTGTGAAATAAAAAAAAATAATTGTGAAAGAATGGGTTGTTCTGATGTTCTGAAGAGCTCACTTAAAGCGTGGTACTGTCATAGGATGCCTTTGCAATAAGTCAGTTCATGAAGTTTCTACCCTGCTAGATATTCCACAGTCAACTGTAAGTGGTATTATTGCAAAGTGGAAACTTTTAGGAAGTAAAAGACTGAGTGTTGAGGTGAATAGTGTGTAAAATTTGGCAGCGTTCTGTTGACTCAATAACTGCAGAGTTCCAAACCCCCTCTGACATTAACCCCAGCACAAAAACTGTGCACTGGGAGCTTCATGGAATGGGCTTCCATGGCCGAGCAGCTGCATGCAAGCCTGACATCACCAAATACGATGCCAAGCGTAGGATGTAAAGCATAGGAGTGGTGTAAAGCACGCCACCGTTGGTCTCTGGAGCAGTGGAAACATGTTCTGTAGAGTGAGGAATCACCCTTCTCTGTTTGGCAGTCTGATGAACGAGTCTGGGATTGACGGATGCCCGTAGAACGTTGTTTTCAGGGGTTGGGCTAGGCCCCTTAGTTCCATTGAAGGGAATTCCTAATGCTTCAGCATACCAAGACATTTTGGACAATTCTATGCTTCCAACTTTGTGGGAAAAGTTTGGTGAAGGTCGTTTTCTGTTACAGCATGACTGTACCCAAGTGCACAAAGCAAGGTCTATAAAGACATGGTTGGGTGAGTTTGGTGTGGAAGAACCTGACTGACCCACACAGAGCCCTGACCTCAACCCCATGGAACACCTTTGGGCTGAACTAGAGATTATGAGCCAGGCCTTCATGTCCAACATCAGTGCCTGACCTCACAAATGCTCTTCTGGATGAATGGGCAAAAATTCCCACGGACATACTCCAAAATCTCGTGGAAAGCCTTCCCAGAAGAGCGGCAGCTGTTATAGCTGCAGAGGGGGACCAACTCCATAATGATTCCTATGGATTTAGAATGGGACGTCATAAAAGTAGGTGCATTGGCCAGGTGTCCCAGTACTTTTGTCCATATAGTGTATATAGAGGGACTTCAGCTGTCCTAGTTTTGTCGCTGCCCCCAGGACAAATGACTATTCTAAATCCATTTTGAAATTTCGTCCCGTATTTCTTGAGGGCCAAGTCCCTCTAGAGGTCAGATACTAGAGTCACCCCTGTATATATATGAAAGTAATAAAATGCTTCAGAAAAATAATGAGCAAGGTTTACACAATGTACTCCAAGGCTTATACAGCAGCATAAAATGCTTAAGGAGTTGAATTTTGTGTGAACACACTGGGAAATGCTTAAAATGCTGTGAATTTATGCAGTGTAGATGTGAGGAATTAAACATAGTGTTGGTGGAAAAAAATAACTGTCATTTGAGGATTGTGCTTAAGCTATTAAGAAAACTAATCTGCGAAATATAGTAATCAGAATTTGTGTTTTCTGTGTGCCTGTTGATTTGAGTTTCGTTTGTATGTAATCATTACAGTTTCCTTGCCCTTGGACTACATTTTGCCTTTTTTGTGGACTTATGGGTGAACTTTAAGTTTTTTTTTCTCCTCCTCCTTATCAAGAGACCTTGGGTTTGTGAAAGGTACTATATAAATGTAACTTATTATTATTATTATTATTATCCTGGTTAGGGCATCAAGAACCTGTGTCAGGCAGCTCTGGTCATAAGCCAGCTGTACAGGCTTAGCAGGATGCTAGTCCAACACAGATGTGTACACAGGCACAGTGTGCACTATGGCTAATTCTGAGATACCAATTAAACCAAATTAAGGGTAGGGAACCTGATCCATTCAGGGCACACAAAATAATAACAGTGGGTTCCCAGGACTGGAGTTGAAACAACTGCTTTATTATTGGTTGATTGAGAGGTCATCCCGAAAGCCCACACCAACGCTGGCTCTCCATGGATCAGGTTACCTACCACTGGCCTAAATGTATGTCTTCAGACTGCTGGAGAACCAACGCAGCATGAGGAAAACATGCAAGCGCCATGCACACAGGGCAGAGGTGCAATTCAAATCCTCATCCCTGGAAGTCTGAGCTACTACGCCACTCCAAAAACGTCTCAATAGATTCCATTTTTATTACTTACATTTATTTTTAATCTAGATTTCAGTTTGTATTTTAAAAATTGCAGCCTTTGTTTTTTAAATTGATTTAGGTTTAATATTATAATATTTTAATTTAAATTTTGTAATATTTGTATTTATTTAACAACTTTATGCTTGTTCATATACCACAAAATAGCTTTGAGGGATTCTTCCCAGAAAAAAAATCTTTTCAAGAGCAATTGTAAAGGATTCAAAATGGGAGCAACAAGTATGTTTTCATAAACTTTTATCATAAGCCAAAGACAGGCACAAGGTTAAAAACCATCTGGAAACAAAGAAAGGGAAACAAATCGGAAATCGTAGTCCAAACGCAGGCCAGTACCAGCACAGGCAATAAAGAGAGAATGACTAAAATTAAATCATCTGACGAAGAACAAGAAAACCAGGAAAAGCAAGCAGGGGTCACACACAGAATGCAGACTGTGAAACAGCCGTGTGTTGTGGTGAGACATGATTCTTCACAAGGAGCTCAGTGAAACCAAGTTCCTTTGTTCCATTACAGATACCCAGGTTGCCTTTAGTGTTCAGGGGAGGCAGAACAGAAACTGGTTGT
The DNA here is from genome assembly GCA_025773925.1 of Cryptomyrus ogoouensis. Classification (NCBI taxonomy): domain Eukaryota; kingdom Metazoa; phylum Chordata; class Actinopteri; order Osteoglossiformes; family Mormyridae; genus Cryptomyrus; species Cryptomyrus ogoouensis. The sequence goes on along the minus strand of JAOYFF010000039.1, from coordinate 5,116,204 downwards.
GACTGGCTGCTCTTTTCCTCTGATGTGGGCGTGGCATCTATTCTTCAGTTTGGGGATAGAATCGATAGATGTTGCTTCTTCATAACATTAATTTCACTTTTTAATTTTTAAACGTACTGGTAACGTTTACCTAAACTGCACTGTCATAATGCATTCATTCTGCATTCATAGAACATTCATGAGCCACATGTAAGTACATATAATGTTTGTTTTAATACATATTAAAGCTGCTTATGAATGTTCTACGATTGCATTATGAAGGTGCAGTTAATGTAAAGTATTTGATGAGTGTAATTGCTCGACTGTCCACTAGTCAGAGATTCAGTGACAGGCACTTTACAGATCATCACCCTGGGATGTCCAAGTGAGGCCGGAGAAAATTATTCTGACTCCACTACTTTGCTGTGCTGCACACAGGAATTATATTACCGGTGACAATCTCTGACCGCTGAAGGAAAATGTTACAAACACCCCCATAAAGACGGGGCAGTTATGTTTACCTTCAAGTTAGTACTTTTAACCTAGAATTACTGTCAGCTCTAGGAACTGCAAGGCAATGCATGATGCTTTCTGAAAACACTGTTTTCACATTTTCACAGCATGGTCACAGGTTTCAGATAAGGAGCACCTACTGACCGAGGTGTTACACGGCTGCTGGGAGGCCAGAAGACCACTGCCGTGGAACCACTGAACCTGAACCTGGCAAAGGTCAGCTCCAGGAACATGACTTCAGTAGATTTAATTGTACTTTAGCAGCATTACTCCATCTCAGCAATATTACTTAGCATACCATACTCAGAACCCCCTGCTTGAGGGGAGTGGCTCAGTGGGCTAAGCCTCTGTCCCTGTGATTGGAAGGTTGCCAATTCAAGCCCCACCTTGGCCGAATAAGCACAGGTCCATAGGCCTCACAGTCAGGCCCTTAACCCCCAGCTGTCCTTCAGTGCCAAGCCTGCACTCACCTGCATGTCACGGTAGGCAAGAAGGCAATTTACCCGCAGTGATCAATGAACAGTCATCGCTGTTATTTATGTAATCGAGTGAAATGTACATTTATGAATGAAATGTATATTTAGCATGATAATCATTTTCCGCGATTTATGAAACACGCGTAGCTACAGACGAGGCTTCGCCCTGGCATCCCCATGCGGAATTCACCTGGGTTTTTCCTGCCACTCTGCATCCCCTACTGCTGTTAGCTGAATTAGCATCTCAGTGTGGTGTAATTTATGAGTGTGCCTGCCCCGAAACGGACCGACTTCGCACCCAGGGAGCTCCCCCGCCTTTCGCTCTATGCCCCCCCTGAGACTTTGTCCTGGGTAAGTGGTTAAAAGACAGATCTCCCCAATAAGTGCATAATTCATGCAGAGATTGCTTCATTGAAATGTATAAATTGCAGTATTTATATAGCTGTACCATAGTTGGGCTGCCTGTATTCCCCCATCAGGTGTGCAAGTTACTTTTGCATGTAAATATTGGCAAACTTGAGCCACATATATTAACATAAATATGTAGGCAGCTTGGTCACACCCACAGGTCTGAAGCTGAAAAAGATGGTGTGGCTGTTGAAGAAGGATAATTAATTCTACGTGTAAGAAAAGGGGTTACGCCCTGAATGATTCTGGGCCGGAGTTAGGGGCGCGTGACGTCAGGAGGCGGGGTCAGAGTCGTCAGAGCGAAAAGCAAAAGTTTACGATGAATGCGGAGTGAATTGGAGAAGGCAGGGGTTATCGTAATAACAGAGCAAGTCATGAGCAAGATTTTTAAAAAATGAAAAAGAATACAGGAAGTCGAAAAGAGAGCTATGTAAAAATGGTACTAGCTGCCCTAAAATCAAATATCATGGACTCCATGTTTGGAAACAGACTTGCTAACCAGGTGACTGTAGCATTGAACTCCGTGACCCCTTTAGCGGAATCGGGAAAAGTTGTTAATGTTGTGTTTACTTGACCTTAGCTAACTAGCAAGTCACCGTTAGAATCTGACGTCGGTGTACCACCCAGTGACACATAACGTGCAGCTATCTGCTTTGTTACAGCAAAGAAAATAACAGTGACACACTATCTTGCTTTAAATGTCAGTAATTTAAGTGAAATTTACCTATTATGTCTTTCATCTGCTTGTTTCAACACAGCTGAAGAGAATGCAGATGGACAGGAGCATCACGTCTCATATTTATTTATTCCACGTGAAAGATTCACATATTTCTTGATTATTTGTATATTTGTAAAGTAAAACTTTACCAAAATGTTTAGTTCTTTTCTCGTCTTCACTCTCCCTATTAAAGTATCCCATTAATGCATATTGTGTAGTAGTTCATTCAGCATCCAGTACTTTTTGTGCATCTGCGCTGATTTGATGACAAATTACTATGCATTTTAGCCTTTATATGCTACGGCTTGATGTGAAAGAGGTATCTGATTTACTTTGTGAATCTAATTAAAATCCACAGAAATCCAACAACAAAGCAATATATTTTTTTTTCTTTTTGAAAATGAAAGCACGGCGGGTATCCTGCTACACCTTAATTGTGTTTAAGAACAAATCTATACACTTTTAGGGCTTTGTCTTTTTTCCTCTTTATTCAAAACAATCCTGTTAACAAGCAAATATGCCTGTTAACCTGTCAGCCTCAGGATCCAGAATCCAGTCCATTGTTTCTAGAGAACCAGCCAATTAGCGGCACTCGTTTACCATTACCATATATCTTAAATATAAATTGTCTGTTGCTGTATTGTGAAGTAGGGTGAGTTTCTCCTTTCTAAGTGGTAATCCCCCTCCCATAGCGGTTTTTCACTTTTTTCTTTCTTTTTTGGCTTCTTGACCACATGTCTGACTTCAGGTAACGTCTATCAATTTGCATATAGTAATTTGCATAATATGGTAATTTGCATATGGAAAAATGCATGTGTTTTGGCTCTGTTCTGATTCAGAAACAGACTGGAACCAGCGCATGGACCCAGACCCAGTTCATTACGATTCCTGACCAATAGTTTTGGTGTAAACATATTTGGTAAAACATCATAACAGTAACATGGACTGGAAAACTAAAATGCATTGCGGATAAAAAAAAGTAATACAATCAACTGCATAGATCAAACAAGCTTATGCTCTGCAACATAGGCTGTGATGTATTATTCCAAACCAATTGCTAGTCCCTGCCAATGAGAACCCACACACCTAGCCCATTAAGCGTAAAATGATTACCAGTTAGGCAAATATCCTGGTCAGATGGTCCCACCATTCTTTGCACCAATGTGGAATTGCACTGAAAAAAAAATATCTTGGGCTGAGCCCAGAACTTTGGCACAGACACTCTGGATTTGGCCATCTGAGTCAAGCACGACCTGCATGTTAATCTCATGCCATTTCCGGTTTCTGTATACATGTCCATTTTCAGTGGGAGCCTTGATGGCAACACGTACGCAGTCTATGGCCCCCAGGACATTTTGGAAGTCAGTCATTCATAAAATTCTACCTCTGTTCTCCTCCCTCACTCTTGTGTGTTGGGAAGTTTAATGCAGCTGGTATTTGAGGCAGCATTTATTTAGCAAACTGTGTCAAGGACCTAGACATATAGGACTGAAAAATGTGCACGATATCACCAGCCACCCTCTGCAACAGTCCAGTTGCCAGGACAGACAAAGCTTTTGTCACTCTCAGAAGGTCTGGTATGGAATCTGGGCAGGTGTTGAGGCTGGACAGTCATTCAGCTAGGCCTTGGTACACAGAGATTATCCTGTGCAACACAATGTCCGTCAGTTGAAGTACATCCAGACGAGGGCAGAATATTCTTGGTCGTCTCTATCGCTGCACCCGACCCATCTGTCCCACCTCACAGGAGTGGAAGAACGCAGCGCACAGGCACTGCGGCTCAGGATTGGGAGAATACCTCTTTGGACCTATTTTTAATTATCTTATTTGGAACACTTATCTTTTTTTAATTAACCAGTCTTTTAGCCTAAATGATTCACATATGAGGCACATGGACAGGCAAGCTGTCCCTTGTATTGAATCTAGCCTGATGGCGATATAATTGTACACAGGGGTGTAGCTAGATATTCTGGGCCCCCACCAGATTTTGCCAAGCAGGGCCCCCTATAAATTCCCGGGCCCCTTAAATCTGCCAGCATCTCCATGCCCCTCCAATACCTCTGTTTGTATCTACTAAAACATTCCTTTACACTACTGTGTGATATAAAGTACACCACAATAATATATAGAATACTATATGTTGACTGAAACATGTTTTTCAACATATGTAATAAATGCAAGAAGCTTTCTTAAATGTGAAGCGTTCTGCAGTATTGCCTTTGGCCGCGTAGACGTGCATGACTTAATACAGCCCTCCAGAGCATGTAGTACAAAAAATTGATGGCAGAATGAGCATAAAGGTTATTTACATCCAACATCCAAAAGTGCGTAACTGTCTTCATGGTACTAAACCCCGGACTTGAGTTAGTGGCAGAATACATATGAATGATGCAGTGTATCGCAAGTATGTGCATCACTACCTATGTTCTTATTTTTTATATATCATATGTATGAAAGTCATTAGAATTCATTATAGAAATTCCCTCATTTCTCTTAGAAGCTATTCTCTGCCTGTCATGGGTGATTTGTCTACTTTAAAGTCCCGTTCTGACATTCTGAATTTCAGCCATATATCACTGCATACAAATTTTCCTCCACCAACTGATGAAAAGCTACATGCTTTCATTGCTACCTTTTTTCTCAAACATTCACAGGCTGGAATTAATGAAATGGGAGTGCAGAACAGTATGGAAATGAGCACCTACAATACCTCTGGTGATTAAAGGTGTTTTAAAGAGCAGAGAGAAAAAGTGCCAGTTTCTTTTATAGATATACAAGGTATATAACAGGAAATACAGCGACTCCCTTCCTTCAGAGACTAATTTCCTTGACCGCTATAAAGCTGTAAGGATTAAGGAAATAGCATATGAAAGGCGTAGCATGCTGTTTAGTATATGCTAATTGAGCAGCCAGTAAAAACTGCAGAAGGATTGTGTTTCACGTGGGTTTTTGGAGAGTTTGTGTGCCAGAGACATTTTTCCTGCCTTTGATCAATGCGAAGCAATCAACCTGAACTTTAAATAACTACTGGTTGTTTTGAGCCTTTTTGAAACGTAATAAAGAAACGGGACAGAGTAAGTAAATAGAAAAAAATGCCTTTATGGTTTATCATTACCAAACTAATCCTTTATATCCTTTATACACTGTGTGCAGAATTATTAGGCAAGTACTATTTCTGGACATATTTTTTAGCTAAAGTTGGGCAGACTTGTAA
>JAOYFF010000039.1:5094493-5104562 GCA_025773925.1 Cryptomyrus ogoouensis | reverse complement strand
ACCATCCATGTGTAAGTGTGTGTCCTGTGACAGACTGACATACCGCCTATGGTGTCCCTCACCCTGTGCCCTGTGACGGACTGACATACCGCCTATGGTGTCCCTCACCCTGTGCCCTGTGACGGACTGACATACCGCCTATGGTGTCCCTCACCCTGTGCCCTGTGACGGACTCTGTCATGCCCTCTATTTCCTGAGATGGACTTCAGGCCTGCCAAGAATCTGCATTGGTAAAGCATTCATGAAAATGGATGGATGTAACTGTGCCTGGGTTTGAAAAGCCTATTTTAAGTAAAGCCCTACCTGTTCGTTTTTCTTACAGCTAAAGGTGCGTAGTGGCAGAGATTCCTAATGATATGACTGTTTGTCAGCCAAGCAGTGAATGCTGTCACACTAATTTTACATCTAAATATACTGCATAGCAGCTTCTCACTGTTTTGGTGCTGTCACACTTATTTATTTAGCTATGACAGGCAAGTGCACCAAGGCTTTGTCTCTATGCACCTATTTAATTTATGTAGAGCAAGAGAATATTTTTCCCTTTATTTTTCCTTTCATATCTGCCTCATTATAAGGGTCTTCTGGCACTGAACAAATACATCACCCAAAACAACAAGCATGCAGGAAACTGCCCCTACATGGTGGAAAGATCCAGTGCACCGACCTCGTGGTCCGTATTGGCCCTCTATCACTGCCCTGCATTAACAACCCCAACTACTGCCATTAGTAATGCATTTTGAATGCATACTTGTTTTGCAATGTGTCATTTTTTTTCTTCTCCCTCTGCAAGAATTATTCTAAACTACAACCATATGGCTGTAGTTGTTAGGTGGCACAGTGCGTTGTTGTGTTGTTGCAGATCTTCCATGTTGGGGGTTTGAATCTCACCTTAGTGTGACAATTCTGTGTTTTTTTATGCATTAAGTTAGATTGAAAATATTTTATTGAAAACAGAAATGTGCAACATTATCTAAGCAGTGTGCTTTGGGTTCTTAGCAAGATGCCGCTTCTTTTATACAAATATTTGGGGTGCATAATGATGAGATAATATTTCAAGCATTTTAAGTGACCCTTTACTGTTCTACACAGGTGCTTTTCCTGGAGTCTATTTGGGACTCTGATGGTAAAAATTAGCGTTTATTTGTGTGCGACAGAGATATTATTTGGTTTTGGAAGTTAGCCTTTGCTTTGGCATAACTGGAGTCAGTCCCACTGGAACAAATAAAAGCTGTCAGAATGTGAGAACATCTTCAGACCCCTTGCCTGTATTCTTTAGATTTTATATTTTATCAGAAATTGTATTTAACAACAGTTTTCCCCCCATTCAATTTCCCATAACTATTTCTTAGATCGAATTATTCGAATGCCAGCTGACGCTCACAAAACTCAGAGTGCAATTATATCTATTTATCAGTGTTATATGACCAGAGATCTCTCAATGCACACAAAGACATAACCTTGCTTGAAAGACCTCATCTTCTTCAGGCACATAGCAGACTGGACCTTGCTTTGTGAAAGCTTTCTATTTTCATTTCACTGGATATGTCATCTTGGCGTCTGTGCTCACAGCGGCTGGTGACGTCTCTGGTGCATCCAGCAGCGCGAAGGCCACAGAGGCTTATCCTCATCAATGTCACGGCTTCTGTGATCTGCCAGCCGGCCCCCAGCTCAGAGAATATCCCTCAATTTCGTCAGCTTTTTGTGTCGGCGTAATCTTGTCAGCCCTGACAATGGAGATGATCGCCTCTCTTATTTTCTAGCCCAAAAAATGTTTTTTTTTTTTAGCCATTCACATATTCATGCTTGAATGCATATTGTGTATATTATATACACACACATATATATATATATATATATATACACATACGCACACATATATACACACACATATACATATATTGGATACACACACGCACAACCATGACATATGTGAACTTCTCTAACAGCAAAAGCACTGATCTATGCTCATCGCTTGTTCCACTTCATTCCAAATTTTCCCTTTACATTTAATTTATTTTCATAAAAATACTAAATAACTATGCACCAGTGGTCACCAACCCTTCTCCTGTAAATCTACCACCCTCAGAGCTCAGGTACTTAGGAATAACACCTGATACAGGTAAGTACTGGAGTCAGCTAAGCTGGCTCTAATACTGAGATGTTACTAAATGACCTGATTACATTGACCTGATCTGTTTCGGGGGTGTTGCATGCAGCAGGATTTCATGCTTAGCAAGATAACTTGTTGTTATCACAACACATGTATGGAAAGCGCCTAGGGGAGACTGTTGTGAAAGGCGCTATATAAAAATAAATTGAATCGAACAGTTCGTTGGATTCAAGGTAGTATGGACTAAATGGAGTTTACCTTCATTGACTTTAGCCCAGACTACCTTAAATCTGACAAGTTATCTGGCTAAGCAAGAAATCATGCCGTGTTGTCATTTTGATCAAACTGTTTTCTGAATTTGTGTAGTGTCTTCGAATGCATTGTGTTTGCAGGTTCTTTATGAACTTGAATAATGTGCCTTGTTGCATTGCAACTGGTTTTTCCTATTAGACGTGCATTTCTTCAGTTTGAATTGCATTGGGCTCCTGGCCATTGGTAGCTATATACCATAAAGTATTAAAATCTCTGGCAACATTCAACTAAGAAATCGAGTTTTGAATTATTTTCATGAGACGGACACTTGAAATCAATGCATAGTTGTGGAATAATTTAAAGTCAAATACAGACCAGTGAGCAACCTATAGATAGGACTAGCACATTAATGTAGAAAAAGCAGGTATTTTCTTCTTTTGTTTAACTTTTCCCACAGTATTATAAATAAGTAGGTGGAAGAGTAGAGAAAGGGGCCGATGAGTCACTAATGTGGAATGTAGGAATAATTAATTCACAATAAAATGTGCCTATTTCACAGGAATAAAGTAGAATAAATTGACTAAATTACTAATTAGGTGAAGATTAATCCACAATTTTAAACGCAATTATGATCCACTAAGATCACCTTGTTATCTATTTAACTGTCGTAGTTTCATTAGAATCTTTAGAGTCTAGGTCATTAGTAAATGCAACTGTGTTCATTGAGTGTTTTTGCTTTTTTCCTATTTTGTTGTTGTTCTGCATGTAATATTCTGTGTCCGTCTTCAGCCTTCGTCATTTTAAATGATTATAATGATAATATTCATTTTATCACATTCTTGCAGGGGCTCTGCAGTGGGCACCACTGTGCTTCACATTTTCAGGGTTGGAAGTTAGAGTTCTGCCTCCTCTCTGTGTGGAGGTTGGTTGCATGCTCTGAGAATATAGGCTCCAGGTCTCACACGACCTATTTCAGCTGAAATATGGATGGATTGGCGGAGGTTGTGTGTATGCTGGCTCTGTATGTGGCGTTTGCATGTTCTGTCTGCAGTACTTCCTTCAGGTTCTCAAGTTCCCTCAAACTTGTCAAACTGTCAAAATACAAACCTGGAAAACCGGTATTTTCAGATTGCCTATAGTGTGTGAGTATGTGTGACCTGCAATGGAGTGGAATCCTCTGCAAGGTATTTCAGTGCCTTAAGTTCCTTGTCCTTCCTGGGATAAGCCCCTGAATTGCTGTGATCCCCAATTATGGATCCGCAGAAATGAAAATTGGATGGATGGATGAATGGATGGATGAATTCATTCACTGGGATTTCACTTGAAGATTTTTGATTTTCTTATTTTTGTTTAGTCTCTTATGCACACCAATATATTAATAGTTAATTATATTAATGACAATTATATCGTTGCACTGCTGAATTCTCAAATCTGAAGAATGCTGGTTAATTTTCTATAAGCGCATAACCGCAGACATGGTGCCAGTCAGGCTAATCACAGTAGTAAATCAGTGTAATAATAATTGATACTTTTATTAATCGCCACGGGGAAATTGTCATATTTACGCCTCCCTCAACTTGGTCTTTGTAGAGTAAGTTGTCCGCGAAGGGCAGCCACCTGTTGGGGCGCCCAGGGAGCTAGGGGTTAAGGGTCTTGCTCAAGGACCCGCAGACTTGCTGAGGCTGATTCAGTGCATGTCACCCGACCTCAAACCAACAGAACACCAAGCGTGTCACCCGACCTCAACTGACTCACAGGTCCAGGCCTTCAGTCTGAAACACTGTTGTTGTCTAAGTGATCTATAGCAACTTCTTTGATTTTATAGTCCATATAATGTTATTTAGAATAAAAAAATTATAATCACACATTGACTTACTACTGTGACTTGCCTGGCTGGCACTACACGTGCCGTTCAAATTTGAGAATTCGACGGTGCACAGTATACACATTTTTAAACACACTCCATTAGCGTTAGACAGGTCTTCACCTTGGCATCCATGCATAGGAAAACATATAATGCATGACTATAATGCATGGCTTGTGAAAGCATCAGTGTCTCATGGCAAATGATGTTCCCATCCATTATAGGTTTGAAGGCCCTGTTCCTCTCATCAACAGTTTTACCATCTGGCATAATAAAAAGTAATTAGGAAAGCAGATGCAAACAATTGATCATTGACAATTTACTGACACAATTTGTTTCAAAGCACTATGTGGAATGTGTAACATACAATCTGTCACTGATTTGTGAAATGAATTTGTATCAGTGAGTCATTACGATGTGTTTGAAGTCAAAAATCTGGTCCATTACATAAGAATTATCATGAATTATATTTCAGTAAATGTCACACATAAATCACAACAGATAGAGAAAGCTCACAGGGTAAGGTATGTTTAGTCAATAAGATATTTGATGAACAAGAAGTGGTAAACACAAAGAAGCACGAACTGGACTGACCTATAAGAATGGCGACATCTTCCACAAAGCCACCAAATAACATCATGAGGCAATATCATCCCAGCTGCAGCTCAGTGCTGGAAACATATTTGCTTCTCAGTTAAGACTAGGAATTAAGTGGATGGATACTAGATGCTTCAAAACAGAGGACAATCTCCGAAAAACTCCCAACCAGGCCTTCTGGGAGGCCTTCTTCATCTCAAGTGGTTTTTTTTTCTCAATTTCATGTTACTTAAACCTGGCCATCCCAATTAATGATTCGTCTACATCCATAACCATGCAGTTTCCTGATTAACAAGTGATTTATGTGGACACATGTCCCCCGATTCTTTACGTCAGAGGGGCAGGTTACCGTCGCTAGCTTTTCAGTGTGTGACCTGTATGGCAGTTACAGTACAACCTTAGGATTACACTGTTGTCTATGTGACTCCCTCTCCCTACACAGAAATCTAGCCAGAATATAAAATATTAATAGGTCTATAAAATGATAGGTCACCCTGACGTGACATGTTATGTAGAATGTCACGCTGCAGAAAATTTCATCTTTAGTAGATGTTGCTGATTGGGTGAGGAATGTCCTGCCATTCAACATGCTCAAAGAACATATTTCCCTGGGATTTGCTTACATGATTTACTTGGAGGTATTCCCTTGTTCATCCAGGGGGATGGAATGTTGCATTTCAGTATTTGAAACCTGTTGACAAATCATTCATCATTGTATTTGGTCTTCTAATATTAACTTCATGTTAGTCCACTATATAGGCCTATATCAGTCTTCATATTCATCTGAAGGTCCTTTCCCACTGCAGGAACCAACAACTTTTTCAGGATCCAGGAACTTTTTCAGGAACCAGCCACATTCCCACTGCAGGAACTCAGCCTAGTTTTAGTAATTGGGAGATAGTTCCAAAACCTTTTTTACTTCCTACACTGGGATAGGTACTTTTCATTCATCTAGGAACTACTGATATTTATAGTGATAAACTTGCTGATTGGTTGGACCACAAGCACCGGCACAGGAAAGAGATAGAAGCACTGGAGCAAAAAAAATGAAGCAGATGGGATTATATTTGTATTTAGTTACATTAAGGGCTTTAATGAATAGCTTTATTTGCTTGCATCTCCATGTATTTGATCTCCGTAATTACAGTGATACAGATATTTTGACCATTGATATATTTTCATCTAATTCTGATGATACCATGGGGTGGGGGGCGCTGGAGGTGAAATTAGCTGCCAATGATTAGTGGAATAACGTTACATCATTTTTTTATTCTGTGGAAAACAAAAGAGCATTCTTTTGCTAACACTAACACTTACTGGTAGGTATGTGCAATGTCTTCTAATTCAAAATCATTTATATTTTTGTAGGTTAATACTTACAGGCCAGTGACTCTTACATCTGTACATATCTGACACCTATGACTGATGCCTTTCTCAGTGCCTTGCATTCTGGATACTGAACCGACAGGCCTGTGGATAATTCACTGAACACGGGATTACGCGACATTCTCAGATACCTGGATAAACCTGAGATATATGTCAGGATCCTGTTTGTAGACTTCAGCTCTGCCTTCAATGCAACAATTCTTGGAATGTTGAGAAAGCAGCTCACTGGTCTGAAGCTGCTATTTTCCACTTTCTGATGGGAAGGAAACGATACGTAGAAATAAGAACATGCATGTCGGATTCACTGACCATCAGCACAGCAACTCCTGTGTGATTTCTCCTCTCCTTTTTTCTCAGGATCCATCTATCAAACTCCTGCAGATCTTATACCACACTGACTGGCCTCATCTCAAATAGTGTTGAGTCCATAGACAGACAGGAAGTCAAATGTCTGTTTCTTTGGCACAGCCAGAACAATCTAGACCTGAACTGCAAAAAGACTGAAGAACACAGACTTCAGGGCAAAAGGCCTGACCTTGTTCATGTTCTTTGGCACCGTTGTCACCAAAAATCTAGTGGAATAAAAACCTTACCAGCATCATGAAAAAAGTAACAAAGAACGTGGCGATATAATTGCCAACCCCAGACTGCTTCAGTTCTATGCTGCAGTAGTTGAGTCCAGCCCTCCAGCTCATTTTACCGTTTGGTTCAATGCTCTATTTGGCCAGTCTAAAGGCAAATTATGACACATAGTCTCGTCTGTGGAGAATTTCATTGACTGCACCTTCCATCAGCCCAGGAATTATAGGTATCCAGGCTGGGAAAGTGTGCTGGGAAGATTATTTCTGCTTGCTGCCTGCCCAGTTATGAGCTGTTCCAGAACACATTTTCCTCTGGTACATTTATAGGTCCATAAAAACAAACTCAATTTTAACAATTTCTTTCCAAATGCAATCTTTCTTAATAATCAGAAATGAAGCTGGATACTAAGTACTAACATAGCATCAAAAGTTTATAAATGAAATATACAACACTGTAAAATCATCTCACCCAAACAGAACCTTACTCTTTAGCGCAATATTGTATATTATTTACTATATTCTCTATTGTATGAGTATGTGTACTATAAATTCTATAGCCTAGCTTCTTATATATATATATATCATATGCTCTTAAGTTAATGTTTTGTGTAGCATCTTACTATTTGTTAACTGTATTTTCTGTAGCCAATTTAGCATAGAAAATTTTTTGTACTTATCTCCCTGGCTAATAGTCTGCTTGTGCTTCAGTTCACCATCAAATAGGTTTTGTTTGTCAATATTTATTTCTGAAATCAGCCTTAAAGCTGAGATATTTCAGAAGTGAGAAGCTTGTAAAACAATCTGCTTACAGTCCAGCTTATTCAAAGCCAATATCTATTCAGAAAAATGGAATGTACCAGACATTAGTAAGTTGCAGATTTTTATTTTTTGCCACTGATTGAAAAATTATCAAAATTTTGTATGCATGATATACATACTGCATATAAGATTATGTTCTCTGATCCAATTATACGATTTAAGTCCCCATAAAGATCACTGCCGCTAACAATGTATAATCATGCTATCATAAATTCAGTTTTAACTATGGTACCATGGTTGGGACACATACCGCTTCACTTTTCAGGCTGGACTGATATCACAAGCAGTACATGAAAATGTGGAGCATAATATATGGTAAATAATTCATGAACCGTGATTCTGATGGTATGTTGTTGTAGTTTTCTGATTAAAGAGTAATAGGGCTGTGGCTTGTATGCTCATTAACAGAGAACGATCACAAGTTCAACTTCAGGAGTCACGGGGAATTCGGAGGTTTTCTCCAGTCTGTCATATGAAGGCTTCAGACTGCCTCTCTGAGGTACCTGCCAAAGATGTGTTCATATAAAATGCTACAGTTTTAACACAATCTACAGATACTCAATCAGGCATCAGACCCTGGATCATATGGAAGATACTGGATTCAAATTCCAATTCTAATAAGGAAACAATAATCTTGGCAAACATTTTTCATTAAAGGCCCTCAAGTGAAACAGCTACAACAGATGACAGACAGGAAGCGAATAATATAAATGTAACAATTTGAAATGTTAAAAGCTAAATTAAAATTGAATTAAAATGCATTATTAAGTGCATTTGATAAAGAGAGTTTTATGAACAGACCTTTGATCTGTTTTTCCTGTTGTATGAATCCCCACCCGCTATAGAATGTCCCTCCTGTAACAAGACCATAACTCATCCAGTGACACCCAGTTATATCTCTGTTTCCACTGTATCTATCCCTCATTAACTTGGACAATTATGACAGATTGAAAGATCCTTGCTTTTGGTTGCTTGTTCCCCATCTAGTGTTTAGGATTCAGTTTAAGACCCTGGGCCTCTATCACGAAACCAAATTTCTTGCTTTGCAAGATAATTTGCTGTATTTGAGGTACCCAAGTTTAAATTGACTATCCTTGTTTACTCACTTTTAGCCCATATTGCCTTTAATCCAACATGTTATACAGCAAAGTATGAATTCATACTTCATGAAACAGCCCCCTGAATGGTGTATGCCAAAAAAATAGTTATACATTGAAACTGGAGCTTACATTACTTACTTAGCAGGCAGTTTTATCCAAAGCAATGTAGATTTCTTTTGAGAGAGAAGTGTTAGGTAATTCCTGTAGCAACTGGGGTCAAGGGCCCTGTTCGGCAGCTGAACAGTGACATAACTCTGCTGAGCCTGGGATTTGGGCCAGTGACTTCAATCACTGGCTCAGGGCCCGAACCGACTGAGCCACACGGCACCGCCATAATGCACACTAATTTAATTTATCAAGGTTTTCCTTATACATTTCAGAAACTGATGGGCTGGTTAAAAGCGTTTTTGTTGCTGAAATATAAAGCGATGCCAGATATTAAGCATTGTTCAAGAGTTTAAAAATGGTATTGCAGAATAGAGGGGATGGGAAATTAGGCCATGTCCAAGTCATTAGCATGGTGAATAGCTGAGAACTCTCTGAGGACAGAAGATAAAAAGCTATTGACCTCTACAGCTCAGATGATGATGCCAGAAAAATTCTTTAAAAATGTAAACGTGTAACTTTTACCCTGATGACATTTTCAGCATGGAGCACACTTTGGAGTTGCCTATATGTATTGAATTTGATGGGTTAAGAATGAATAAAATCCACATTAATTCCATTTCATGTCACCTATATAAAGAGATTACGAAAAAGGCTTTTCTGAAGGTGACAAAAAGGTGGACTATTAATGAAAAAAAAATCATATTGCTTTTACAAAAAAAAAAAAAAAAAAAAAAAAAAAAAAACTTATGCACAGCAAGGCTTTGTCTGGCATCTTAAAGAAAAAGTTTGACATAACATTACGCATACTGTTATAGGGTCGCATACTGTTATAGGGTCGCATACTGTTTTCAAGAGCGGTATACTGACAGCTATGAATAATCCCTCAAGAAGGCACAGCCAGGATGGAAAACAGAGAAGCTGAATGCTTTCAGATTGGTAACGGAGTCAGATAATGATATATATATCACCATACTTAAATGGAGTGTTGATGGTGAGGACATAGAGATTACAGACAGAAGTTGCCGTCTTTGAACAATCAACAGCAAAGGATATAGCAGTCAAGAAATATGTCACAGGCTGGCACTTGGCCAAAAACCTTCGGCACTTCTGGAGGTAACACGACATCTATTCAGCTGCCTTAATACGAATAGTCACCACTGACAACAGTGTGGCTTAGTCAGAGGCTATGCTGTAATACCGCGAGATCTCGACGAGAACCACGGCAGTATTGAACATGGCGGCGCGCAGCTGA
>JAOYFF010000039.1:5075781-5092242 GCA_025773925.1 Cryptomyrus ogoouensis | reverse complement strand
AGGTTGGCACAGGGTTTCCATTCCAGAGACAGAGCTTCCTAAAGTTACCGCTGACAGAACCATCAAACATTTGTTCCATCGAGTGGAAGTCAAGGTGGAGACAAACAAACTACCATGCTGCCCAGAGACATTTTCATTCCTTTGGTCCCCTGTGTGTTCTGCAGCTCTGTCTCAGCTCTGCCTGCTACCGTATTTACACACAGGCATCAGCCTGGTTTTCTCAGCAGTCACACATCTATACTGAACAAAAATAAAAATGTAACACTTTTTGCATTTTTACCCCCATTTTGCAGCAGTTCAAAAAAAAATAAAAATCACGTATTTTTTGCAGGAACATAAAGAGTGTGTGTATTTTAAATATTTACCAAAAATATGTTTTTATTTGGTTCAGTTTTGTTCATAATTTATCACTAATCTATCACCTGTGCATGGGTGGCATTTCAAAATGTTGACTGAGCAGTGTGACCATCACCCTTGATATTCCTTGTTATGGAGACAGTAAAAGGCTCTTTAAAATGAGCTGTTTTCTGTTGACGCCACCCGTTCAGCAGGACTGGGCCACTGGCCCCACTACAGCGGCTGCCTGAGTCATTAATATCCATTTCCGTACCGCCTCACAGTGACAGATCACATGTAAGCCCAGGGATAACACTTTACACAGCTTCAAGAGTTTCTGCAGAGATAGTCATAAATTGTCTCAGGGAAGATCATTTGCATGATCTTGATGTAGTTCAGGATTGTAATCGATGCGAGTTCATCTCTAGAAAACAGGCTACTTCACAGCACATTTTCTTCTCAGTAATGGATGATCAATATCACTCAAGCCTTCCCAATTAAATATTACGCAAAAGAATCTAAGGAATCTGTGCTTGACATTAAAACTCTTATTCATTCTTATTCATTTTGCAGTCATGTAATTGTATATGATTTTTCTGCTCATTGTCACTTCATTGGTTCACAGGGGCATTAATAAAGAACTAAATACAAGGGTGCACATTCAGGCACAATAGTGGTCCAGGAGATTCATACGGAGGATCACAATTCTCTGGAAGTACAGCACTGTGCAAAAGTCTTAGGAAGCCCAAAAAAATGATACTTAAATGATCTTCATGTTGGTGTAGAACTATGCTGTTGTGTGTGTCAGAGTGTGTCAGCTTAGCCATTTCAAAATCTCTGCTAAAATCACCCCAGTATTTGCAGCAACTGTCCAGTAAACACATATTTTTTGACCACTAGCACACCTCATACGGCTAATCAATATCTCATTGACTATTAAAAACTAATTAAATTTACTACCTACGTAGCTTTTTGGAGACCAGAAGAAACTTTTACTAGTTTTATTGTGTTACTCTTAATTTGCATGTGTTCTAATGCTAAATTGTGTGTTTTCTTCTTAGCAAAAGTGTACTTACTACCCAGATAAACAGCTTTAAATGTTTCTTTTGACTGCCTAAGACTTTTGCACAGAACTGTATATTTTATGCAAATCGGACAATATGGAACCTGTGCTCCTAAGACAGAAAGTAGGCACAACCAAACCCTTTTAGCTGTTTAAGCTATTTAAGCTCTCCGATTCGTCTGTGCACTGCTGAACTGTCATCATGTGTTTTTTTTAAGCTCTCCGATTCGTCTGTGCATTGATGAACTGTCATCATGTGTTTTTTTAAGCTCTCCAATTCGTCTGTGCATTGATGAACTGTCATCATGTGTTTTTTTAAGCTCTCCGATTCGTCTGTGCACTGGTGAACGGTCATCATGTGTTTTTTTAAGCTCTCCGATTCGTCTGTGCACTGGTGAACGGTCATCATGTGTTTTTTTAAGCTCTCCGATTCGTCTGTGCACTGGTGAACTGTCATGTGTTTTTTTTTTAAGCTCTCCGATTCATCTGTGCACTGGTGAACTGTCATGTGTTTTTTTTTTAAGCTCTCCGATTCGTCTGTGCATTGGTGAACTGTCATCATGTGTTTTTTTTAAGCTCTCTGATTCATCGGTGCATTGGTGAACTGTCATCATGTGTTTTTATGCTCTGCTGTAAATTATTTTACAAATGTCTGATGTAGACAGAGAAAGCAGCACAGCTATAATTTCATTTCAGAAGTATTTCATATTAGATGCATACTAACTGTGGTGTTTTGAAGTGTCTGATATCCCCAGAATAAAGCACAGGTAGATGTTTGACTTCAAGACTTTTTATTGTCATTGTACAGTTTGAAAGGTCACTTAGTAATTTGGCTGATTATATGGATCAATAATAATAATAATAATAAACCTCAACTATCAACGAAGGGTTTTTACATTCACTTGAGGTGATTTTTGTGGTGAGCCGAAAAAGTATTTCACAAAACTGCAATGGTATTAAAATGAGTCTGGTTACAATTATTAGTTATTCTGGGCCTATTAACCTGTAGAAAATCTGCTCCATATTCAATCCAAGGATCTTGTTCTTCCAGGAAGATAAATAGTAAGTGATATATTTGATATAGTGAACACAATAAAGGAAACACATTTTGCATGACAATCGTATGGCCCAAACCTTAACAGCAGTTTGTAACTGGGGGGGTTGAGGTTACGAGTCTTTCGGGTGCAGGCTGGATTATGGTTGTATCCCATTCAGCTCTTGAATGGGAGCATTTGTTGGGGGGGGGGGGCTGTTTCTGATGAGTCTAGTGACCATGATTATTTTATTGATTAGATTACCTATATAGATTAGGTCTTTAATTGCTTTAATTGTTTTGGCTCATCAATGATGATTGCCGACTAGAGGCAGCTGAGGCCTGTGATAGCAAGAGGTTGCAGATGTTCGAAGACATCCTCCAACTGGTCAAGGCGGGCCGCCACAATCAGAGCCGTGAACCATCTGGCCCAGCAGCTTCGTCATTTTCCTGCCCGACTTGGTGTGTAAGGATTACGATGCCTGGGCATCAGGGGAGGGGGCAGCCTGGCTGGCAGATTCCCAGTAAAAGTGTCCCAAGTGTCCCTTGTCCCTGTAAAAGTGAGCAAAGACACTGATCAGTGGTCTGGAAGTGGAGATTGGCAGCAACTGAACTTACATTTATAGACTGTACTTCTTAAGAGGGATGTCCCGATTTGGTCCCCCAATCTGATCCATTCAATATTTATATCTGCTGATTCCAAATCCTGATCTATTCTTTTAATAAATATTTAAATATACATACACAAACATGAGCCTATAGCTGTACTATACTAGTATATCTACGTCCTTTTAAAATCTTTTGTAATATACTGAGAACAACTTTTTTTACTGGATAGTCCTATTTAAAGAAGAACGTCCCAAAATAGCTGTTTCTTTAAATAATCTTCAGGATCCACAAGTTAAATAAAAAATAACATTTAAAATAAAATCACTGTTCCACTGTATGAAAAGTTCAACTCACAATTGCTGAAACAGAACTTTTAAACAAATAATAAATATCAATGCAACATTTTGAAAACAAAAATAGAATTTAAATTCCTTTTCAAAGTTGTGGTATGTGGTGGCTTGCAAAAGTATTCCACCGCCTTGAAAGTAATTTTCGGTATTACAAAAGACATATTTTTCCATTCAATATTTTTATTATGAACTCTTATGGTGTAACAATGCATTTCAAAAGTCAAAATAAACCATTTTCTGTAGATAATTAACTGAAGAAGAAAACTCAGAATTTAGTGTTTGCATAAGTATTCAACTCCAGTGTAATTCTTTTGTGGTAAGTATGCACCTGGTTTGCACATAGATCAGGAATGGTTCTTCCCCATTCTTCTACGCAGAGTTTACAGAGATTCTCTAGGTTGGTGGGATGGCACCTGGACAGCAGTTTTTAAATAGTGCCACAGATTCTCAATAGGGTTAAGATCAGGGCTTTGACTTGACCATTCCAGAACATTCACCTTCCTGTTTTGGAGCCATTCCAGTGTCGCTTTGGCCTTATGCTTAGGGTCATTGTCATGTGGAAAGATGAATCTTCTCCCGAAGACTGGAACAAGTTTTCCTGCAATATTGTGCAATATTTATGTCCATCCATTGTCCCTTCGACTCTGACAAGATTCCTACTCCCAGCACATGAAAAACATCCCCATAGCATGATGCTGCCACCACCATTCCAGCCAAAGTTCCAGTGAAAGAGCATTGCCGACGTCAAGGAGTTACGCTTGGATTTTAAGACGTCTTGCTTTGATGCTTAACTTTGAGGGACGTCCTGTTCTGGTGAGGATCTGGCTGCTGCTGCTGTATCTGAGGATAGATCCAACAGTTTTTAATGGGACATTCATAC
This sequence comes from Cryptomyrus ogoouensis, assembly GCA_025773925.1. Taxonomy (NCBI): domain Eukaryota; kingdom Metazoa; phylum Chordata; class Actinopteri; order Osteoglossiformes; family Mormyridae; genus Cryptomyrus; species Cryptomyrus ogoouensis. Next base: position 5,087,971 of record JAOYFF010000039.1, on the reverse strand, counting down.
TCTTCACTATTTTTTTAGCCATTTTCCGCTTTTCAGTGCATTTCATTGATAATGTTTCTCTCATAAGCTGAATGCTCCTTTATCTTCATTTTTGCAGTGACTGTCCAGCAAAGACAATGGCCCTTCCGAAAGAGAGAGTCCTTACACCAGGACTCAGAAGAAGTACCTAATCAAGTTTCATTTTGATTAAATAGTCGTCACCGTTGTGTCGTTTGTGAGTAATTTGTCATTTGTGTAAACCTGGAGCTTCCAAAGCACAGGGGTTAGAATACTTATGAAAACAGCACATATCAGTTTTTTATTTTTTATCTTTTTTTAATGTTAATACACAACTGGCCATTTGAAAATACACTGGAGCAAAAGAATTCTCAATATAAATGTTGTTTGAGAGAGAGAGGGCCAGTGGCTAAATCACATGACTGGCCATGGGATTTACCCCAATGCCTTTCTGATAACAAGCACAGCATCCAAACCGCACACTGCTCCACACAGAATATTCATTTACCAGAACCCTCACACCATACATCATGTGCTACATACTGCATATCAGGAGTGACTGGCTCTGGGGATAATTTACCAGAACCCTCACACCTTACCTGGCTCCTGATCAAATGTATTCAATTTGATATTGAAATGGTGGGTTTTCTATTCTCACAATATGTCTTTCACATCCATATACTCTTTTAAGTTATGGTAAGTCCCTAAGTCTTGGCTGTTGGTGATAATCCAGTAACATAATCGAACGCATAACATTTAAACCAAAATGACTCACGATTCTATAAAAATTTCTGACTTATCTGAGATGGCAGTGTTTCATTTAAGTATCTGTATATCATGCTGCCTTTTTTTATATTTCATGTGAGCCACTTGACTGTAAGACCTTGTGAAAACAGTACTTTCAGTAAATTGGACATTTCAAAATAGGCGAGTTCCTGACTTCTATAGCACAAACAATGTGAAACAGAAGTTTAAGGCACTCCCCCACTTTTATCCTTCCTCCTCACATATCAGCATAATTCTTCTTACACACACACACACAAAAAATAATCACACTTGGGATCAACCCCCTCTCTCCTTTTGAGTTAAGTTACACAAATGAACACAGCTATTGAATTCAATGAAAAATTGGGCACAGCACATAGATATTTCGGAAATGACTTAAGAGGTGAATCTGCCCAACGGTGAACCTGTCATCAGGAAGACTGAAAACCTGGACAGAAGACAAGACATTCTGGAGGAATGCCATTTATATGGTCGCCAAGACCATACCGGGTGACCTGCATGTCCACCTCAATAACGCACCAGCCGCTGCCTCACTAACCCTCCCGATCTCGTTTGGCCTGACCTGCCTCGCAGGGCAGGAAACAAACTGCACCTCATACTGACATGTAACTGCACCTCATACTGACATGTAGCTGCACCACATACTGACATGTAGCTGCACCACACACTGACATGTAGCTGCACCACACACTGACATGTAACTGCACCACACACTGACATGTAACTGCACCACACACTGACATGTAACTGCACCACACACTGACATGTAGCTGCACCACATACTGACATGTAGCTGCACCACATACTGACATGTAACTGCACCACACACTGACATGTAGCTGCACCACACACTGACATGTAGCTGCACCACATACTGACATGTAACTGCACCTCATACTGACATGTAACTGCACCTCATACTGACATGTAACTGCACCACACCCAATCTACACATATTTGATCGTTCGTTCATTTATTCAGTTCATGTTGTCTCCCTCCACTTCTCCTTCTGCCCCAACCTTTGTTTCCTCTCCCTTTCTTGCTTTTCTCTCCAACTCTCCCCTTAACTCCAAATGAAGCCTCTGATTTGCACTGCTCTACCGTAACCATTGGCCAGACCTCCTCGGTCCCGCTCCTCTAGACCAACACACTGGCTGCCATTTCACCCTTGGCTCCACATTGACGTCCATGAGAACAGACAAAGCTCAGGTGCCTGAGAGTGACGTAAACAAGAGACCCTGTGCACTTCCAGTCAAAAGCCTTTACATACCACAGGTTTTACCAGTTTTCCATTTGATTAATAAACTGCTGATTTTTTATTCTTGTTCAGCATTGGAAAGTTGACTGAACAACTATAAATGAAAAAGTAAAATAAAACATGTTTCCTGTATAACACAGAAAGAGCATGTAACAGTCCATGTTGGACATCCTATTAACTGGTTGTTAGGTGATGGCAATTCTAAGCTGTCCTCTAACCTTAAGTGCACTAGTTAACCGTTTCATCTCATGAAACAGAGCAAGATGTAATGCCCCTTGTAGAAAGACTGCCTCGAATCAAAGATATGACATTTTTTTGCTAATAAAAGTACTCAAATGGTGACGATACTGTAAATTTATTTGGTAGCAAAGAATATCGAAGCATTTCTAGTAAAATATGAAGCGAGTAACATGTAAATGTAGAAAATCTCCTGTGCAAAAACTTTTGATTTTTAATATTTTTATGTTCTAATAACACTTTTACTAAAACCACCTAGTACCATACGATTACCACCACAACAGATACATGCAAATTGCTTTTCATCTTTAAAACTGCCTTTAACCCTTGACCTACCGCCATCATGCTGAAAACTTCACCACATTTTTCATAAATTATAATGTACTACAAGCTCCTATAAACTACTATTTGCATATAACCCCCATCCACACACAGCTCTGTACTACCTTCATCACTAAATCTGATGTCTTTAAGTTCAGTAACAAACCCACTGCCTGTATCCCTTCACAACCTCAAGCATGGATACATGCACTCTACAAATGACTTACAGATCAGTTCGCCTAACTGCCTGCCCTTGAAATATGAGATAAAAACCTGCATAACAACATAACCTACATAACAGAGGTAGTAGTACAGACCTGCAAACCTTTTATAAAGGATTTATAAACTTGTTGCATTCTTAATGCTTTCACTGAGTTCACAAGCAAGATCTGTGTTTATGGGGGATATTTTCTTGGCACACTTTGGGCCCCTTAGTACCCATTGAGCATCGTTTAAATGCCACGGCCTACCTGAGCATTGTCGCTTACCGTGTCCATCCCTTAATGACCACAGTGTACCCAGCTTCTAATGGCTACTTCCAGCAGGATAACAGGCCAGGTCACAAAGCTCATATCATCTCAGACTGGTGTCTTGAACATGACAGTGAGTTCACTGCACTCAAATGGCCTCCATAGTCACCAGATCTCAGTCCAATAGAGCAGCTATGGGTTGTGGTTAAACGGGAGATTCGCGTCATGAAGGTGCAGCTGACAGACCTGTCAACATGGACCAAAGTCTCTGAGGAATGTTTCAAGCACCTTACTGGGTCTATGCAACAAAAAATGAAGGCAGTTCTGAAGACAAAGGGGGGTCCAACTTGGTAGGTGCACCTAGGAAAGCGGCCAGTGAGTAATGATTTCTGTATGTGACAAACCAAGACAGGCCAGAGGCACCGCAGCTACAGGGATAAAAATATATCAAAACAATAGCACAACATCATCTAACATCACATAGCATATGTGAAGAATATTAACCTATAGCAGGGGTGGCCAATCTTATCCGCAAAGGGTCGGTGTGTATGCAGGTTTTTGTGATAACCTGTAGGTCAGCTGTTCAAACCCAGGTGTGACGACTCTTCAGCCAATCAGTTCTCTAATTAGTAACCTAATTATGGAGTTGCAGCGAATTCCCGCATATATACTGGCCCTTTGCGGATAAGATTGCCCCCCCCCGGCCTATATGATATACTATACATCTGTGTTAATATGATGTTGGTGCCATCAAATGATATTGAACAAAAACATAAATGATAATTTGTCTGATAATTATAATCTGATTCTTATTTTGATGTAACAATGTTAAAATTAAACGTGAAATTTACTAGGGCTCAAAAACTACAGTAGCAGCCAAAGAAATACTGAAACCCCTGTTGAGGGTGTAAGATCTCGCCGTAGGTGATGTACAGCATATATACTCACAACTGAGTTCTTATACAGTATGTTTTGTATGCAAAGAACCACAAATGATATTTTAGTGTGTTTCTCCAAGCAGAATTTTCCTGTAAATAACATAATTGTCTAGGCTTTTCAATTTTCTGCTTTAAAGGTTGAAAGACAATTTCACAGTCTTTCCTAAAGAAGTGTGATGGTCACGAGGTTTCTGTAACGTCATTGCATTTTCCAATTCTAGATACAATTGGTGCTGAAATATTTTTAAAGTGGGAAATGGGGCAGTAGGTTGTGTTACACAAATACACAGGAATTAATAAAGTATAAAGCACACATCTGATAAAACATCATAAGAGGGAAGGATGATTGTTACATAATTATTTCCTTCAAGAAATAACTACCATAGCATTTTTCTTTTTTAACCTGCTTTGCTAATATTTCATTATGTAGTGATATTCGTATCATAATACAACTGAAAATCGACAAAAGACATTTTACTCTAGACATTCTGCTGAACTACCATGAGCTGTTGGGCAAACGTATTGTTCATTCCAGGCCCTTAGAAGTAACAAGACTTTGATTGTATGTGGCTGACTGACCAGGGGTAACACCTTTACCAAGAGATGCGGGAGAGAAACACTGCTGTCAGACTCAATCATCAAAAAGAGCAGAAATACAGTCTACTATGCGTAACAGTCTACTACATTCATTTTAAATACCATGAAATACCTCATAATAACATTAAAATTCCTTTTGACTTGAAGAGATATTTTTCTTCTTGTATTAACAGAATAACAGTGTCAAACACAGTGAACATTTTTGGCATGAAACAAACTAACACGAACCTGTCAGTTATCCATCTATATAGGCAAGAACTTCTAAAAGTAAGAAACAGATTTAATTTTTAGAACAAGATTTCTGATTGGTATTCTGCCCTTCCACAAGCTTTAATGTTACTAAAGCATCAATTACCTGAAACAGGGGATAGCACCATACCTTATACCACAGAGCTGCTGAATTCGTGAATCTGATTGGTCAGAAGGACGCTGATTAATTTTCAACAACCGTGCCAGCTAGGCGAATCACAGGAGCAAATCAATGTGCTGTTCTAATCAAAATTTACTTACAAAGCATAAAACAAAGAAATGGCTACAAATACTTAAACATCAGTGCCTCAGGCTGAGGAGAAAAACCTGTAACCAATGACTAAATACTAAAATGATTTACATAACCTGCCTAAAATTCCTTTTGGAATAGAATATAATAGAACAGAACAGAACAGAATAGAATAGTAATGCTGTAGTATTACTAATTCATAGCACGGGGAAATGGATTTTGCCTGTCCTATCTTGCCCTCCATGAGACACTCAAACTTAAGTACAGGCGAGAGGAACTTTTTTAAATAAAAATGTCAGAGAAGAAACAAAATATTAACTTTTGGACAGGCCCAGAGAACTGCCACCGAGACGCCAGACAAGAGGTAATCCAATGCCGAAAGCTGAGATCAATCCAAATGAGTGTTTTGCAGGCAAGAGTGAAACTCACTACATACTCGACAGCCGACATGACATTTCAGTCCCTTCACTCATTCCTACAGCCACAGCTGGTACTACAGGAGGTAGCCCTATCTAATTGACAGCCTTGCTGGTTGTATCTTCTCTTTGTGGCAGATATTTGAAGACCTTTCCACCGTATATTCTGTCAGAACAACAAATGCGACCAAACTGGTAATATTGTTTAATTTAACGTTAACATGAAATAAATCATGGCTCAGTGGGTACTGCGTGTAGCCATATACAGCATCTCCCACGATGAAGCCTTAAATGTCACCCCAGCTTCTGCGTGTGGAATCGCCATGTTTTCTCCCTATTTGTGTGAGCTTCCTCTAGGTGCTTCTGCTTCCTCCCACAGTCCAAAAATATGTGGTTAGATGTCTTTGAAATACCGTCACTGAGTGATTGTGAGAGTGTGCGCCCCGGAATAACCCGGCATCCCATCCATCGCCGACGATTTCCTGCCCCGCGTCGGCTCGCCGTCACCCGCATTACAGAAGACAGCCGTGCCGTTAGTGCATGTTAATGACCCTTTTTGTAAACGTATATACAGGTTCGATATGGACAGTGGGTCATTATGCAGCTGGCAGCGCTGCCCGGCCTCCTGCACCTGTTGCACTAAGCGATACACCTGCTAGGGTCTGTCGATCAGTATGGAAATGCCGTCACACATGACTCCATCAGTCATAACTTGACGTAAGACGTGCGTGTGTGTGTGTGTATATGCATGGTCCAGGTATTCCTTACCTTGTGGGGACCCAATGTCCCCACAACGTGATGAATACCCATTTTTTACCTTATGGGTGTGTATGTGTGTGTGTGAGAGACAGAGAGAGAGAGAGAGAGAGAGACCAGATTTCCCCACAACCTGATAAAAACCTGTAACTTTTTACCTTGTGGGGACATTTTGTTGGTCCCCACAAGAATAACCTCAGTTTCATAAAAATCCGTGACTGCAATGACAAAACTAAAAATGCTTTGTTTAGTTACTTATGGTTTACTTACTTAAGGCTGTCATAATTGGGATTAGGATTATGCTCAAAGAAATAAATGGAGAGTCCCCACAAAGATATAGATACCTAATGTGTGTGTGTGTGTGTGTATGCGTGTGCATGCGCCTGTGTAGCTAAATGGATATGACTAAATATGTAACAAAATTTAAAAAAAAATCTCATCTGCATGGATCGGCTTATTGCTGCTTATTGTGAAGCATATTACTGCTGCTTCCAGGATATGGTGGAAAAATATATCCTGTTAAACTGAAAAGCAATGTGCTTACCTGCCTGCCACCATCAACACACTAGTGCCAGTGAGTTTGTGAAGCTTTGCCAAAGTGCCTGTCACAGAAACGCCACGATCATACTTGTCAGTAGGGCATGTTCTGTCAGCTCTTTGCTGCTTTGCTCTGACTTCTTCGTTAGCAAACTCATTTCTACCTAATGTGCTGTGACATAAAGCACAGCGATATAAGATGAGGCATGTTTGGGATTAAACAGGCAGTTAGCATATGAGAAAATCATTAAGATTATAAAAAGGTTACTGGTCAATGGGAAAAAAATGGGAGCATGTCAGTTTCAGATTTAGCTGTAGATGTTCAAAAATCATTAATCTGTAGGGCGATTGGCTCACGTTCATCTAAAACCTTTATTGCATATTAAAATATTAAAAATACCCATTATATTACAATAGCTGCCCGTGTTTTTTTTTAGGAAATTGCATAAAAATCAGTTAATAACAGCATATTGTGCAAAACATATAAACTTATATTTGGGAATGTCAAGAAATCAGCACGAGTTTATAAAATTTCACAAAGTGGGGAAGGTGAAATGAAGTGAAAAGCTGTGAGTGTGAGAGTCCCTGTGGGGCGGCTGTTACAGACAGCAGATCCGCATTAGTGCTGCGGAACACACAAGCAGCCCGTGAGGCTGGCATATTAAGTGGCAGCATTGGGAGAGTGTTAAAGTGCATTAGTGTCATGTTCCCGGGGGCTCCCGGGGGGGGGGAGGCTGGCACAGGCCGCCTCAGGCTGCTTTCATGCCATCTTTACGACTTTGTTTCAAAGACGGGATATTTGATGTAGCTCTCCTGAAATGGCCACAGCTTGTCCCTAGAAAAGGTAAAATCCTTCATGTGTGCGTGGAGAAATCCAAGCTGACAATCACATTTCTGAATAAATGTCTGCTTGTACAAAATAGAAAATAACTGAAGCTCTCTTTGGCAGTAAAAACAGAATGTATAACATCAGTATAAACACAGCCTTTCCTCAATTCTGTCCATCCGTCCAGCCATCTATCTATTTTCCCATCCATCCGTCCATCCATCCTTTCATCTACCAAATTCTCCATGAATTTCTCATATACTGAACCATTCACAGATCCCTGAATATTGCCCTGTTTTCACTGGGCATGATTACAGTGATATGGGATTCATTGTATGATGGTACAAAATGTTCTTTGGGAATAAAAATACTGAAAGCAAAAGAACCACAATATAGGTTAATTTCTGCATTTAAATTGCAGAAAATCAATGGAAATGTTCTAAGCTTAGGTCTTTGTAGTACAAATTATATGCGTCGATTTTCCACTGCTACCTGTAACGATATCAGTACTGTGTGTGAAGGTGAAATTTTTAAATTTGCATAACAATTTGTTTAGTCAAGTTCTTAAAACACAGATAAACAATATGGCTCAAAGAATGACTCCATACCACCCCTGCTTAATTCCGTAACTCTGTTCTAACAGACTGATATGTAATTTAATGAATCAAGAAAACATACATCCGATTTCTGGCCTCATGGTGGAGACTGCCACTGCCGGAACGCCCCAGCCAAAGCAAGCTATTCAGCACCATGTACAGCCCAGTATCTGCTGCTGATTTAAATGCAAGGACGCTGTCAGCAATCCATTGTATACTAAGCAGCTGCTTGGGGAAGACAAGACACACTTTAGCAGGATCACCACTCATTAGTTACTTGACCGCTGCCGAGATCTGCGCTTGGGCGGCACGTAGGTGTGTAAAAACTGTTGATCATTGACCTTTATGTATTTTCTTGGCTGTCTTTCCCAGACACTGACTACAGGGCTGGATTTACTGGAGTGCTGTAAGACTGGTGTAGATGACACAAGCCCGCAGCTCCGTTCTGCCCTGGACCGGGGGACGGCCTACCCACGTTTTCTGGCACATTTTTCTGTTGTGTTCATCTCTCTAATTTTCTGAAGCTGTATCGGTGCCATTATTTGACCAATTTGAGCCCTTAAGCTAAAAACTCGTTTTGGCCTTTATGTGAACCATCGACTGATGCATCAACCCTTCATTCCACGTCACAGTAATGTTTGCATATGTTTGTATACAGAACACTATATGTTTTTATGTAGCTTTAAACAGTGAATTTGTTTAAATGCAAATGCATAGAGTGTTGAGTTTGAATCTTGGGCAATACATCCATTGTGAATAAGCATGGGGCATCTGTGATGAAGTGCAGCACAGCTGGGTCGGCTCTAGCCGTCCTCTTTGGATGGGTCTGTCCCCGTGTCTGTTGTGTTCAGGTGTGATGTGTGCAGTGACCAGTGCTGATCGAAGACGATGGCAGACTTAAGGTGGGGAAGGTGTTGTTGATGTTTTGCTGTATTGTGTGGGAATTCATGATTAAAGAAAGCAGCCTCATGTTAAAGTATGGCTGTTATGCAACAAAATGTAGAAAGGATTAACCTTTTCTGAATGCACTGCTGATCCTAAGAGAACATCAGACCCGTAAGAATTATCTTTGCTGCAAATTCATTCTTGAAATAATTGATGTATTTATCATGGTCATCTTTAATGTATGGGATGAGTTTAAGAGAAAATTTAACTCATATATAAGGCATAATATGAATTTTAAAAGAAATGCAATTCACAGACTATTTAATGCACCCAGACTAAGAAATGCACTTTACAGACGTAACAAATGCACCCAGACTAATAAATGCACTTTACAGACCATAAGTAATGCACCCACGCTAATAAATGTACTTTACAGACCATAACAAATGTACCCACACTATGGAATGCACTTTACAGACCGTAACAAATGCATCCAGACTAATAGATGCATTATACAAACTGTAACAAATGTACCAAAACTAAGAAATGCATATTACAGACGGTAAAATGCACCTAGACTAAGAAATGCACTTTATAGACCATAAGAAATGCACCCAGACTAGGCAAAACGCTTCACAGACCATAAAAGTGCACCCAAACAAAGAAATGTATTTTATAGAAGGTGACAAATGTACCTGAGACACAGGACTACAGGAGCTTCCTAAAGTTTCATTTTTCATTCTGCTCATGTGTCCTTATAGGCACGGCATTTAGAGAAAGTGCTGCCATACTATTTAATATTCTCTAAATTTGATGGGCAGCCAGTATTGGAAAATGATTGCAAGATCAATTTGAGTTCTGCTAAGACTTTATGTAGCTATATTTTGTATTAGCTGAAGACACTTTATGGAGGCCAATGTGCAAAGAGGCAGCAGAGTATTGCAATAACCAAGCCTAGAGGTAATGAATATCGACTTTCTGCTTGGTTTCAAAGAGTGTTATATTAACCTTCACTATATTCCACAGGTTAGACGCTATAGATATATGGTGAATGTAAATCAATGAGTCAAGTGGGTTCTTGTCAGTTATTAGAACCAGGCTGTAATTGTGGCCATCTTATTGACACAGAAGACATCAATAGCCATGAGAAACTGCTTCTGATCTGCTTAGGGTTCCCTAAGTTCTCTTTTTCAGCCCCTGGCATCCACAACAAATATTTGGTTTAGCGGACGTTTCAGAAATGTCAGGATTTGTTAGTCATTATTGTACCAGTGGTAATTAACACCATTAACGATTAAGATGGCAGTGATGGTTTGATCGGGCTTCATTAAAAAGGCATTTCAGCATTTTTCCTTCACACATTATACAGGTGATTTACAAAGGTAAACAAAGGGATTGCCTGACAGGGAAAACATGCAAATGCCGCACACGGGACTCAAACTCCAGGCCCTAGCAGTGAGAGACGAGAGGGCTGCCCACTCCGTCTCCGTGTCACATCAAGTGTGACATCAGCACAACTGGCATGAAGGTGGTTTTTGGCCATGAGATTTCATAATTTTAAGCAAGTAAAACTTTTTCCAAACAAATAAGGAATTGTTACAGCATGTCACACAGAAATACGGACAGTAAAGCAAACTATTGGTGTTATGTTCTTCTTTGTCTCAACGATGGCTCAAAGTGATGTTATCTGTGATCCTCAGAACGTTGCTATCAAAGCCATTCATACTGTATAATATGTGGATTTCTTCATTATTAGTTCAGCACATTAGTGCCACAGCCCTGCTCCTACAAACACAGAATCATGTGGCTGCTGCATCATGCAGACAGGGAGGGTCAAGAAATCGTTTCTCTTTAACGGAGCTTTATAAAGAGCAGCGTGCATGACAAAAGTGACTGAATGTTTGGTGCCAGACACAGTGGTCCCAGCATCTCAGAAACACCCACTGGATTTTCTAAACCTTAGAGAGACAGGTGCCATTAGACAGAAATACCAGTCAGTGGCAGAACTGAGGGTGAAAACCTTGTCAATGAGAAAGGTCAGAAGGGATTAGTCAGACTGTTTAAAGGTGACAGGAAGGCAATCAGTGCAAAGGTAACGGGCCAAACTGCACAAGGAAAGTTTCCGGAAGCTTGTTGAATCCATGACTCAGAAATTTCCGGCATTTCTGTAGGTATAAGAAAGTCCTGATGAATCTGCAGTTGAAACACTTCTAATGCAGTATAGTTCCATCTGTATTTTCATCAGTAATATCTGTAAAAAAAAATAGGAAAATATAAAGCTAAAATGAGGGATTTGCAAACATAGTGCTCGCAACGAACAGTTTGCTGTATTTTGCCAATTCACAGCGACCCATCTGTGCCTCTGCACTGCTGTCCTTGTCATATGAGCTTGTTTACTACCCCAGCCAGACACAATTTCACAAGTAGTGCCAGAACCCAGAAAAGAATATGAAAGTAGACGCCATGTAGCGTGTTAGAGGGTCTGGGTGCCGTGCGGGAGGGACAGCAGCCGCTCTCCACACCTTGAAGTCACGGCAGCGGGAGACATCCAGACAGATGAGGGTGCGACTGCTGTGAAACTCACTTTCCCCACATTAATTAACATGTTAACACTAATGGTGGCCAGCAGCTGCAACGGCCAGGCGTCCTCAGTGTACCCAAGAGCTGTCTTACAGTATTTCATACATTGGAGAACACATTTTCAGTGAGGCAGCAATGGTAATGTCATAATTAATTACTTTTCATTGTTAACTAGGTGTGAAAATATGCATTACCTTGGGTTTCCCATAATAAGGATTTTAATTTGGGTCAGCTAATTCTGGAACACAATATAATTTCTATTCCTTTCTGTTATGGCAAGGATCAAGAAGGCAGTTAAAATGCCTTTATTTACTTGCACGACAGTCTAAAACAGAGCAACCGGAAGCAGACCATCCATCCACAAGGGCAGGTGATGCCGTCAACTAGGCAACTGCGAGCCAGTGACTTAGTGATTCCGAATTCAGAAGCTCTGTTGCTTTCCCAGTGAGTTAGTGATTCGGAATTCAGAAGCTCTGTTGCTTTCCCAGTGA